>JADAQX010000197.1:0-70954 GCA_015476325.1 Cardiosporidium cionae | reverse complement strand
TCCCTTTCCCCCCTCTCTTCTCCAGACATGTATCTTCTCATGCATCTTCAGTGATGAATTTAAAAAAAAGTATCCACATGACACTTTTCTTTTTCATTTTTCTTATGGAAAAGCAGAAGGAAAATTTTACAGAGTTTTCTTCTTCTGGAGTAACGTCTCCTCTCACATGGTTTCACTTCTTAAATTCTGCTTTCGATTGGCAACTTCTTCATATATTAGAATGGGAAGCCATCTTCACCGTGGATGAGAAAATTTCTATCCATTCTCTCGAAGGAGAAACGATAATTTCTGCTACTGCAGGCATCTCTTCACCACATTCTAAAAGTCCATCTGTTTTTCCTTCTTCATCTACACACACAGCAGAATGTCTTCCTCAAAAATTTCCAATGAAAATAAAATTAAATGAACGACGGCTCTCTCTTTATGAAGTTTGTCTTAGTTTAAATTTTGTAAAATGGTTTTAATATGTAGAATTTTTTTTTAATTTGTAAAAATATATTAAAGTGTATAAAATACTACTTTCTTTTGATTTTTTTTCTAAGAATATATAATTGAATCGTATTATTATTTTTATTTATTTTTTAGATTTGTCGATTATATGCTTTTCTCTATGCTATGCTCAATGAGAATAAAAGAAGTAATGTGTGGCAATTTTTGGCTTATTTTGTTCATTCTTCTTCTTCTCCTTGCCGTAAGTTTTAACCGTAAAAAAAAAATTGCATCTGTTTTAAATTTTTTTAGAATTATTTTAGATTTTTATTTTAGAATTATTTTATATTTTAATAGATATTTATTTTAGAACTATTTTATATTTTAATAGATATTTATTTTAGAATTATTTTATATTTTAATAGATTTTTATTTTAGAATTATTTTATATTTTAATAGATATTTATTTTAGAATTATTTTATATGTTTATTTTAGCAGACGTTCTTCTTCCTTCCCTCTCTACAGCAACTAATTCTTCTTCTAATAATCTTCAAAACAAAATACCAAATGATCTCTCTACTACATCAAAAATAGATAATTTTGTAAGATTTAATCAAATAAAATTATAAATACAATGCGTCCTTCTATTTTAAAGGAGAGAGATATGTGGAGAGTTTGTTTATCATTTATAGATGTGATAGTTCAGATGCTGTGTGAATTGTATTTCATTTCTCTTTTTCATGTCTTCTTCTTCTCTTTTCTTTTTTTTTAAATTTTTATTTGTAGGCAACAACTGAAACATCTATGAAATCTTCTTTTCTTGGTAAGAAAATGTTTTGAAAAGAAGGAATATTTATAAAGTTTCATTAAAGAGTATCTCTGTTTTTTTTGTGATTTATAAAAATAAAAACAAAAAGTTTGTGAAATCAAATTTATTTTTAATATTTTGTTTCCTTTTTTATCTCTTTTTAGTTTTTATTTATTTTTCTCTTCTTCATTTTTTTTTTTTTTAAATTAATTGATAGAAAGATGGATTCAACAACAAAGGCATTCTTGGCCATTATTGATGTTAAAACAATTTTCTAAGTTAAATGATATTCACATGTGTTTGGCTTTAGCTATGAATTTTTTGGATATTACTTCTCTTCCTCTATGGTAAGCATCCGTTATTTTAAAAATAAAAAAAATAGAATTTTACTTTGAAAATTAGAGAATAAGAAACATTTTTTTGTTTTTAAATAAAAATTAACTTACAGAAAAAAGAAAATTATATAATTGTAAATTTGTTTCTGAATGAGAATAGTTTTAACAATTTTATTTCCTTTTTTTTAAATGAATTATTTTATCATTATTATTTTTTATAAAATTGTTCATAGTATCTTCTTTCTTATCTTAAAAAATTATTTCTTCTATTATCTATATATGAAATCAATTTTATTATTATTATTTTTTTTAAATAAGGAAAAAAGAATTAGTGCGTTGGAGTCGTTCTTATGCATGTACGTTAGAAGTGAATTTTATTTTTAATTTTATAAATATTTTATAATAATAAAAAAAAAAAATTTTTTTGAATGAACAAATCTATGGATTATATATTTCAATTTGATCAACAAATTTTTTTTTTTTTATAAATTATAAAATGAAATAAAAAGAAGGAATTTTAAAAGTTTGTCTCCTTATAAAAAAAATTTCGTTTGACTTTATAAAACTAATCATAATTCTATAAAAATGATGCAAGAATAAATTTTTACTGAGATATAATCTCAAGAAGAGAGAAGAAAATCAAAATAGAAAGAGATTTGTTTTGTTATAATTTTTTGATTGGAAAATGTGTATACAATTTTTGATTCCATTTTTGTTTATATTTTTCGTTTTCTTTGAATAATTTCTTATAACATTTTTTTTATCCTCTTATTTCTTTACTAAATTTTTTTTTTCATCTTCTTTTTATTTTTCTATTCAATTATATATATTTTTTTGTTAATAGTATTATTGAAGCGTTTGCATCTTCATATAGAAGAAATTCATTTCTTGAATCGAAGTCCATTTGAAGAAATTCGTTTAATAGGTGAAAATTATATATATAATTTATTTACTAATGGAAATTTGAGAAGAAGAAGCAAAAAAAAAAATTGATAGAAAAAAATGAAGAAAAATTGAAAATAAAAATATTTTAATAAGATAAACTTAGAGAAACTTTCTGTTAGAAGGAAAGTTCAAGAAGAAATTCGTATTCTTTAAGTGAATATTTTTACAATTTTAATGTTTTTGAATAGAAGAATTAACTTTTATTTTATAGAATTGATATTTTTCATTCGTTTCAAAGGAATTTTGAATATTTTTTTCAATTTTTCTTAATAGGAAGATATAATTTAGTTGGAAATTCTGAAGAACCCAAATCAAAATCTTCTAATTTTCATTATGAAAATATTTCATCCTCTTCTTCAAATCCTTTTATTTCTCTTTTAAAAATTCCATTAACAAATGTAAGTTACAAACTCTTTCTTATAAATAGAAATGTGGAATAAATAAAAGAGAGAGAGAAGAATTTTGGAAATATAAAAATAGTTGAAAGATTTATACAGAGAGAGAGGAATGTTAGAAAATTATAAATATATAAAAGAATTGGAATATATATATATAAAAAGAGAGGAAAGTTAGAAAATTATAAATTTTAAAAAAAAAAAACTGGAATGTCTATAAAAGTATGAATTAGAAATAAATGGCATGGAAATATAAAAAAAAAATTCCTTTATAATAAAAAGAAGAAAAGGAGATAAATAGAAACTAGAATATATATATAAAAAAATATTTTATATATATATTATAAAAAAAAAATAAAATAAAAGTAAGAGTCAGCAAAAGAAGGAAAAATATTTTTGAAATTTTTATATTACTTTTCTACATAAACTTGTAATTAAATTGATTTTTAATAAATTTTTTTCATTTATTTTAAAAGATTTCCTCCAATGGAAAGAATTATCCAATTTGCTCTGTGTGTGGCCGTCCTGTTGTTGGATTATTTGTTGGATGTCCAACATGTCAACATGGAGGTCATCCTCATCATCTTAAAAAATGGTTTTCACAAGCAAAACATCCAAAAGAATGTCCTGCAGGATGTGGTCATAAATGTTAATCTATCCTCTCTTTTTGATAAAGAAGAAATAATATGGAGAGTTAAGGAGAGAAAAAATAGAGAAGAATGGATTTCTAATTGTATGGAAGTTTCTCTATTATAGTTTTGATTTCTCTCCCATTATTATTTTAGTAGCAAGAGAAAGTATAAATTCTTTATTACAACTGTTTTATATATATTTTTTGTTAAATTTTTTTATAGGATTTTTATATTTTTTTTTTGTTTTTGAAGAAAATTATATATATTTGTAACATTTCAAGTTTTTCAGATTTTTTCAAACCTTTTCTTTATTATAATTATTTGGAAATCAAAAACATTTGTTTAAATGCTTTTATAAAAACATGGATGGCTGGAGAGAAGAAAAAATTTTAAAAATAAATTGAAGAGGAATTTTTTTCATAATAAAAAATAAAAAATTCTACTTAATTTTATTTTTTAAATTTTTAATATATTTTTTATCTACAAATTTTAATGAAAAAAAATTTCATCGCATTAAATAAAAAAAAAATTTATATTTTTTTTCTCAACCAAAAAAGTTTTGTATTTCTAATTTTTTTTTATTTCTCTCTAAATCCTTCTCTAATCTTTCTAATTTATTCCTACGATATAAACAATTTTATATTAAAAATCAAAAGAATAAAATTTTTATAATTTTTTGAAATAAAAAAAATGGATTGGAAAGAAGAACCTCACAATTTTCCTCTTTTTTATAAAATTTTGTCTTGATGTGCATCTCTTACTTTAATTAACTCTGCAATTTCTATTTTTGAGTAGAAAAGGTTTGTTTTTCTTTCTTTTTAGGAATTTTTTTTTTATAATTCTATTTTTTATCGTTTATTTTATGGATATACTTCTATACCATCTTTTCAAAATTTATATTTCTGAATAGCTAATTTTTTGAGAGAGATAAAGAAATCATCTATTTTTTCCTCTTCTTCCTCCTCTTGGATGTGAAAGATGTGACGGTGGCACCTTTTCTTGAGTTAAACACTCCGTAAACGGTAAAATATCCTTCTGAATGGATTTCCTACAAAAAATGGAGAGATGAAGAGAAAGCTAAGATGAGAGAGAGATGAAGAGAAAGCTAAGATGAGAGAGAGATGAAATGAGATGAGAGAAATATGAGATGAGAGAGAAAAACAATATATGTATAAATTCTTGATGAAATAGAGAAATTAAAATGTAAGAATTATAAGATGTAAGTTTTTCATGTAGATAAAAAAAAGAGTTTGCAAAACGAATCAAAAAAGAATCCTATACAGTAAGAACATACATACTGATTTTACTAATTAAAAAAAAACAGGAAATTTATTAGAAACTCCATTCAAATATCTTCATTTTATTTTTATAACTATATAAATATACTTACTTTTAATTTAGAAAAACAGGTTTCTCCTAATATCTTCATATAACTAAAATACTTTAAAAATATTTTTCTATCTTCTTTTTAATATAATAAAATAAAATAAAAATTTCTTACCGAATTTGACATGCTTTATATGCTTGTTTCATCTCCAGTAAAATTTCTTCTTGTTCTTTTATAAGCAGAGAAATTAATAAAAAGTATATAAATAATTTAGTAATAACAAGAAAAGATTAGAAGATTTTCACACAAGAAAGATAAGAAGAAAAATGTTAATTATTTTGAAATGAAAACCAAAAAATAGTGATCTCATTTTTTTTATATATAAATTATATTTTATTTATTTCATTTTTTTTTTTATATAAATTATATTTTATTTATTTCATTTTTTTTTTTATATAAATTATATTTTATTTATTTCATTTTTTTTTATATAAATTATATTTTATTTATTTCATTTTTTTTATATATAAATTATATTTTATTTATTTCATTTTTTTTTATATATAAATTATATTTTATTTATTTCATTTAATAAAACATACGAGATTCAGTTTTAACAAAAAGTATTCGAAATTCTTCAAAAGGATCAAGAATTTCTAATCGATCACAGTTGAGGCCATGCTGGCGTTTACGCACAGCTGAAAAAATAAAATTAAGAAGATGAAGAGGAAAAGGAATAAAATATTTTTACTTTATAAAAATTAAGACGAGGAAAATGAAAAAAAGTATGTATATGCAATAAATATATATATATAAATAAATGAAATTTAAAAAAAAGTCTCTATATACTCTCATTAAATATATATTATAATCCATAGAGAAGAAAAAAAACTGTAGATATCTTCTTACTTTCTAAATCTTTATTGAAAGATTTCTCCACATAATCAACGTGATGAGGATGTGAATTGGGAACAATATTGTCTGTACGTCTAGAATTTCCACAAGAACCTAAAATTAAGACGATGAAGAGAAATTTTTTTTATATATAAAAACAAAACAAAAATGTATGAATAAAAACGTTTTTAAAATAAAAAAATGAACTCTCTAAAATAGAAAGTACACTCTAAAAGAAAAAACAAAAAATTCTCAAATTCATTGTATATAAATTCATGCAAAAACATCACTCTCATCTCTCTATAAAAAAGGAGAAACTTTCTCAAGCCATCCACCTATATCTTCATGCCTCCTCTACATTTTCCCTTCTAGTTAACTTTTTTCTTTACATCCAAATTTTCTCCATTCTCTCTTCTCATCTTCATCCATACATCTCTCTGTTTCTAATTGCATATTTAATCCTTCTCTTCCTATCGTTTTTCTCTCAATTATTTCTCCATCTTCATCTCTCCTGACGCATCTCCCTCCCCCTCATCACCTCTCATTCTCCATCCTCCCTCCCCCTCATCACCTCTCTCACCCACCATAGGAGGTAGAGGAATGATCCTTAAGTAGCCGTTTGAAGAAAAGAGAATACAAAGGAGGAATAGAATTTAAAAGATGATGTTGATAAGGCCAAAAGGGTGTGGTGGAGGTACTGTGAGTATTTGAGCCAACAAACCAAGAATAGAAACATTGTTTAGAATACAGAAAAGGAGAGCTTTGAATGGCAATAAGATGTCTAGAGAAATTGAACCGATATGTATAAAATTCCATAAATTTAAAAAATAAAAATTCCACAGAATCTTCTGCCTTTTCTTTGGCAAATTCCTGAAGAGGTGTGCTTTTCTTCTCTTTACTAGAAACAGCACCAGAAGGAAAATTCGTCATGTTCATATACTCTTCTGAAGAGTAGCTGCTTTCAGAAGAAAATTCTTCCTCCTCAGACGATGTTTCACTGGAGAGTTCCTCCATATTTCTCAAATTCTCTCCTTGAAATGCCTCTGCTTTCTCACTATAATATGTTCGCACATCCAATCGTTCATAAGCCATCTTATAACGTTGATAGAGAATATTTATCCAAATATCCGCATGAGAAAAAGAGGAAGGAATAGGAATTAAAGAATGAGAAGAGGAGGAAGAAGCTTTAGAGGTGGATTTGTAGTTTGAAGTAGATGTTTTCGTTATTTCTTGCCGTGTAGAAGGAGCCTCAGACTCCCAATGGTATGAAAGATATTCCTAAAATAAGAGGAACAAAAGTTTTGTTAGAGGGAGGGAGGAGGAGGAGGAGGAGGGAGGAGGTGAGGGAAGGAGGAGGAGGAGGGAGGAGGAGAGGGAAGGAGGAGGGAGGAGAGGGAAGGAGGAGAGGGAAGGAGGAGGGAGGAGAGGGAAGGAGGGAAGAGAAGAAAAAGAAAAATGGAAAGAGAAAAAAGGAGGGGAGAAGGAAAAATAAGAACAAACAAAAAAACAACTAAAATTATAATAAAATGATAAAATTAAATGAAAAAAATCACAGAATAAAAAAGATACAGGAATTTGAGAAGATAAGTCCATCAATATGGAATAAAAGCAATCAAAATTGTATATTTTGAAGATGAGAAACATTTTAAACAGAAATAGAAAAAATCAAAATATTTTTACTTTGCTTTTTGGAAAATTAGTCAACTCTGGAACTTCGAGGAAGCGTTGTCCTATTGGATGCTTCGATATAGGATCAAAATACCTTTAAAAATAAATAAATATAGATAAAAAATAAGAAGAAAAAATTATGAAATAAATTTACAATAAAAAAATTAAAAGTGGATTTTAATCATAGAAAAGAAGAACAAATGAGAGAATTTAGACATCAAATTAAAAGAAAATTAAAGAGTATAAACTTTTAATAAAAAAACTTATACTATAATGAAAAAGAAGAATCAAAAAGTAAAGAAAATCACAATTTTTTATAATATTTAAAAATATCAAAATTTAAGAAAATAATAAAAATTATCACTCCATTATACCAAATATTATTAATGGAATGAACAAGTTCCAAAGGAGGAGAGGAAATGTTAAAAGCTTCTAAAACAAAGGGTGGAGGCTGAAGATATAATAATATATATAAGCTATCAAAGAAATAACAACATATTTAAACTATCAAAGAAATACCAAGAAAATAAATACGCTCAAATAACAAAAATCTTCATTTAAATATGCAATAAAAGTAAAGAAAATATATTCAATACTTTCTTTTTCAAATTTTTTAAATGAAAATTTTAGTTCACCATCTGTAAATTTGGAAGCAAAGGTTCTTCCATATTTTGAAGAAAATAAATGACTGCAAAAAAGATACATAAAAGATATAACTCTTCTTTCACCAACAAATAGATATAAACCTTTATATAAAAAAACAAACAAGTAGAGATGAAGATGTCATCTCACTTTTATTTCAAATTTTTACTCATTTTTATCGTATTTTCTTTTCATCTCTCTCACTTTCCATCATTTTTAAAACGATTGCTCTTACTTACGAATTTCTCTGCTCGTTCTTCACCTATAAAAGAATATTGTTTGTTTCACTCTTCTCAATTCCATTTTATGAAAAACTATAAACACTCTTTTTTTTAATCAAAAATATTTGTATCGCATCCATGCAATGAAATAGCTTAAAAATCAAATAAATCAAATTTTCTTTGAAAACATTAATCATAAAACGTTAATTTGCTTCTATAGTTTTACTTATGAAAAAAATAATTCTTTTCTTTATATATAAATAAATTTCTTTCTTTATTTTTATGCTAATCACTTTTCATTCCTTTCTTTCATTCACCTGCAAGTACCCACGAATACGATGACCAATAACCAAGACTGGCATCATTAAACTAAAATTATAATAACATTATAAGAGGGATAGTAGTATTATAATAACATTATAAGAGGAATAGTAGTATTATAATAACATTATAAGAGGGATAGTAGTATTATAATAACATTATAAGAGGAATAGTAGTATTATAATAACATTATAAGAGGAATAGTAGTATTATAATAACATTATAAGAGGAATAGTAGTATTATAATAACATTATAAGAGGGATAGTAGTATTATAATAACATTATAAGAGGGAATGTAGTATTATAATAACATTATAAGAGGAATAGTAGTATTATAATAACATTATAAGAGGAATAGTAGTATTATAATAACATTATAAGAGGGATAGTAGTATTATAATAATGTTATAAGACAAATAGTACAGATAAAAAAATGTTATTTTTAGTATTTTGTTGAAAAAAAAGTTCACCTTTCGTTCGCTTGCCCATTTTTTCACAAGACAAATCAATGGCTATACAAAAAACAGTATAAAAAATAATATACAGAAAAAATTACTATTAATAATACAAAAGAAAATTATATACAAATAAATGAAAATGAATATTTGTAATACTATCAAAATAATACACACATCATTCCTTATAATTGAAGAGATATAGATATACTATTGAGTATCAAGCAGTTAATAAAATATAAGGAAATGCATTAACACTAGACTTTGTAATTTTTCTTTTGATGGCATTAAAGATTCCTCCTTTTTTCAGAGCCATCTCTTTTAGTTTTATTTCTTTTATTAACAATTTATTAATTTATTTCTTTTAGTGTTGGCTTGATGTAGAAAAACTCAATGTAATCTTGCTTAATATAAAAATTATAAAATCGTTTATACTTGAACACGTGGATCCAAAGATGTATACGCTTTGATAAGATTTGAATTTATTACTCCCAGCTGTAAAAATATATTTTATACAAATAATTTAAAAATAAAAAACGAAGAAGAAAAGGAATATTTGATGAAAATTTATTAAAGGAGGAAAACTCAAACTAAAAATACAAAAAATATTATACATAACTCAAATTAAAGAAAAATTAATAAAATCACCGAAACAAGCAAAAAATAACTATGAAAGAATGTTTATGCATAAAAAAAAACTTACACTCTAAAATTAAAACAAAAAATCAACTATATATGGTTGAAAGTTAGAAAAGAAGGAAGAAAAAATCGCTTTTAATATATAGAAATTCAAAATTTACCAAATTGTTGAATGAAACATCAAAATAAAGAGTCGTATTATCCTAAGGAAACATCACACACGCACAAACTTTATATTTATATAGAAAATTTTATTTTATTTTAAAAACTCCCTTAATTATATATACAATAAAATATTAATATATATGTATACTATACAAAAAATCACAAAGTATATATAATTCATTATATATAGCACTGTTAATAATAAAATATATAAATTTATATAGAATATAATAAAACCTCGTTTGATGAAAATACGCCTCTAACAACAGGTGGAGCTCTTTTACTTCTGGCCAGATACGCATGCAAAAATACATGATGAGGCTCTACAAAATAATAATACAAAAAATATATATATACATAAATATTGAAAAAATAGTTTTATAAAAAGAATTAAAAGAATGAAAAATAGTTAAAGAAATAATGAAAAATTTATTTTAAAAAAAAATAAATTGAGAGAAACATCACCCATTCTAATTAACAAATAAAATTCGTACTTCTGGTACGACGCAATGAATCTTCTAAACGTCTTCCTTCCTGTTGCATTATCTAAAATGTTTATTTTAAAGTTTAATTTTAAATACAAAATAAATAAAATTATTATTAAAAAAAGTATAAAAAAAAATCAAAGAACACACACATACTAATAAAAAAATAAAAGAAGATTTATTAATACTATTTTATTTTTCAATGAACATTTTTTTACAACACAGTTTAAAAAATAATAATTTTTTTTTTGTTATTTCAAATATACTTCATTTCTTTTCTCCTTCTTTGATTTTATATTTTTTCTATTTATATTTCTTATCTTTCTATTTATTTTATTTTTATAATATTTATTTATATGCGTTAGAAATAATTTTCAATCTATTCTTATATATTATTTTATATTATAGTTTCTCTTTTAGTATAAAATGTTTTTCTTTTTCTCTACTTCAAATAAAAATAAAATATATAAATACTATACCTTTCGACTTTCTTCAGAGTTTAACATAGGAAGAACATTCGCCTGTGCATCTAAAATAAAAAATTATATCAAAGAAATAATAATATAAAAAAAAATTTAATAAATATCCAAGAAAGAATAAAAAATACAAATAAATAAAATCGAGGTTTTAATGAAAATTTATTTACAAAATTATATAGAAGGAATAATTATTACTAAACTGTGAAAAATAAAAAAAACAAAAATTTTCAATTAAAAACAATTTTTATTACCAGGAGAGAGAACAACAAGATCAACATCAGAGTTTCCTAAATTTAATCCATTTCTCTATTAATAAAAAATATATATAAAAATAGAGAAGGAGCACACAGAAATTAAGAGGATGAGAAAGAGAAATTAAAAGAATGAAAAATTAAAAAATAGAGAAATTAAAAGAAAAATACAGAAAAAGGAAACTCAAATAATGCAAAGGCAAGTTTAAAAAAAAATTTAAAAAAATTCAAATTTAAAGTTATTAAGAATCTATTTTTTAAAAGATAAATCAATTATTATTGGAAAACTATAAATTTATTCCATCAAAAACAAAACGAATTATATTAAATTCCAAATAATATTATACCAAAGATCCAAAAATGATGCCTTGGCAACCAAATGTATTCAAGAGAACCATTTGAAGCCATTGGAAGAAAGGATTGAATTCTATAGAATCTTGTAAATATTTTTCTTTCAAAAGAGTAGAGGAAGAAGGAATTTC
Source organism: Cardiosporidium cionae (assembly GCA_015476325.1). Taxonomy (NCBI): domain Eukaryota; phylum Apicomplexa; class Aconoidasida; order Nephromycida; genus Cardiosporidium; species Cardiosporidium cionae. Next base: position 59,379 of record JADAQX010000197.1, on the reverse strand, counting down.
GTTTTTTATTGTAAACACTAGAAAAATAAAATAAAATGTGTAGAAAGATGTCGAGAAATAAAATTTAGAAATAAATATTTTTAGAAATAAATAAAATTTAGAAATAAATATTTTTAGAAATAACTAAAATTTAGAAATAAATATTTTTAGAAATAAATAAAATTTAGAAATAAATATTTTTAGAAATAACTAAAATTTAGAAATAAATAAAATTTAGAAATTCGTAAAAAATAAAAGAAATACGAAAAACAAAAATAATAAAGCCATTTAAAAAAGTGATAACAGAAACTCAAAAAATACATCCTATATAAAAATTTTAAAAATAATTAACACACCCTTTCCAGCAGAAATAGCCATACTCTACTTTGTTTTATTTTTCTATATCTGTAAATTTCATTATTATTTATTTTTGAGGATATATATTTTTTTTTAATTATTTAAACTACTAGCAGAAACTTGTTATTTTCTCTACTTTTTTATCATCCGCGCCGCTTCACACTTTGCTCAAAATTTCTTTTTTATTTCCCTCTTCTTTTTATTATATATATTTCTCTGTTTTTATTTTTTTAATTGGAAAAATGTAAAGGATTACATTTTTTATGTAATTCCATTTTAATAGAAGGAGATAAAGCAAATAAAAGAGTTGTAATTCGTTCTTGATACTCCATAATATACCATTTATACTTTACAAAGGGTTTAAGTATAGGAAGAGCACTGAAATAAAATCGAAATTATATACATGTATTTTTTAAAATAAAATAAAAAATGTAAATAATACAGTTTATGAAATTTAAATATAAAAAAACATTTTTTTTTTTTTTTTTTAACTTAAAAAAAAAAAAAAATCTTTTAACTTCAAATTTTTAATTCATCAACATACTCAACAGGATTCTCCATTGTAGGCACACATTTTGAAATAAGAAAAGAACAAATTCTTTTGCTTCTGGCTGAAAAATAATTTTAAACTCTTGAAAGAAGATTTAAATAAATACTAAAGAAAGAGATGTTTGAAAAAAACTTATAGAGATATAAAAACTATAGGAAATAACTTTAAAAAAGATTATAAACTTGAAAAAAGTATCAAAAAATATTAAGAAACATCAAATTTTATCAACAAAAGGAAAATTACAAAGCATTCCATTAAATTTTTTTTTCATTTCATCTATATATAAATTAAAAAATTTTAATACTACTACTTTCTTTGGTTTATAAAACAAAAAATTATTTTGTAATATTTATAAAAATTTTATAATATTTAGAAAATACCTGGTGAAATATTATCCGCTTTATTCATAATACAAGATAAGCAAGTTAGAACCATCGATTCTATTAGAATATATATTTTGTATATAAATTTATATATATAAAAATAAAATAAATAAAATATATAAATTAAAAATATTTTGTATAAAATAATACTTTTAATATATTATTTATAATTAGAATAAAAATAAATGTAATAAAATTTATAAAAAAACGCATTAAAACTATATAGGAAAATTTTTAGAATTATCTTTCATCTTTGTTGTTTACTTTCGATTTTCATGTTTTATTTATATTTTTTCACACTAAATGTATTTTTTTATAATTTTTTATACCCGTAGAAGCTGTCCACAAAACTGGAGAAGTTGGCGATGAAAAGGCAACATCAAAATTAGAAAATATTGAAAACGCTTCCGAAATACTAAATTCTTCAATCTTTATAAAAAAAAAATATATATAAATTCATTTAAATCTTCTTTGATGAATAAAAAATAAATATTTATAAAACAATAAATAAATAAAAATATATATATAAAACACCCTTGCTTTTCACACTAAAAATTTAAAAAGATAAGTTCTCTAATAAAAAATTTGGCTATAAAAACAAAGAAAAAAAGATCACCAACGTTAAAGAGGAATATTTGAAATCAAAATAATAGAAACACATTTAGAATTAAAAATATAGAAAAGATTTTAAAAAAATAAAGAGATAACTGTTTTTCCCTTTTATTTCTTCTTATTATTGTTATACACTATAAAGAGATAAACATCCAATTATTTAATTCATTTATCTCTTTCATTCTCGTTCTCTTAGAATTCTATTCCTGCTGTAGTCTTTTTCATTCCTCCACTCTCTTGATATGCATGGCTCATCGCTTTGGATAATATTTTTCTCCAATTTTTTATCTCTCAAAACAAAATTCTTCTTTCAACCAAGATTTTTTTTAAACAGAGGCTTTACTCTCACTTTAATTTACATCTGTGAAAAGACAAAATTTTCTTTCTCTGCCACCGCCACTCACAGTTTCCTCAAATTTTCTCCTCCTCTCTCTTCCCTCAAATTTTCTTCTCCCCTCCCCTCTCACTTCACCTTGGGAGGAGCAGGAAGTAAAGCTTTTGGCTGGGAAACTAATTGTTTAATCTTGTTTGTCCAAAAATCTGTATTATTAGTTCCAGAGATTCGTTTTTGAGAGGAAATTGTCTCATCACGATTTTCTGATGCCATTTTGTCCTTTTTCCTACTTGAGGAGGGAGCATTGGAGGTGAAAGAATTTTTTTCATGGCAATAATGAGAAGCCTTGATGTTTGTTTCCGCCATTTCTTCACGAGTTTCCATTCTTCAATAGATGTGACCACACCATTCTCTTTTTGACAGATGAAAGATGTGTAATTCTATAAAACAAATCAAATTATTTTGTTTTAAAAAGCACTCTCTCTATAAAAAAAAAAAATCACACACTCTGAAGAAACTAAAAAAATAAAAGATCATGAAATTTTAAAACAAAATAGGTTCTGGTTGTTACATTAGCTATTTAAAGATAGTAAACTACCATCCATAAAGTAAATGTAAATGAGAAAGAACTGTATGAAAGAGGAAAGAGAAGTATCCATATATATACATATGGAAAAATAAATAAAGAAGGAAAAAATGAATGAATTCTTAGGCAAGGTGAAACTGGGAGAGCGTGTTGAAGGGAGATGAATATGAAGATGTAGAATATAGAGAGTAGGAAGGAGAAAAAAATGAAGATAACCAAATCAACACGCAGAAAAGAGTTTACTAGGAGTGAGAATACACCACCAAAACAAAGCAAAATCAATTAGAGTTTGCTAACATTTCTTAATCACCCTACAAAACACAATGCAAAAGCAAGAGTGTTCTATAAATGAAAAAAATTGCCTTTTATGCAAAAACAGAATGTGTGCATTCAATAGAAAAGGATAATTTTTCTACAAAAGAAATAAAAGAAAAATAAATTTGGTTACAGAGTGTAGAAAAGTAAAGCATGAGACGATGCCCCAACGACAAACAGAAGAGAAATCTTAATCAGAAAAATATCTAAAAAACAATAGTGTGTCCCAGAAATTTCATACTATTTGTTATATGAAGAAATACTGCTGAAAGGTATGAAAATAAATTGCAAAATGGATACAAGGAAGGCACGTTTTCGTTGTGTTCACCACTTCTCAATCAAGAGATACAGAAAAAACTGAACTGGAATGAGTGGAAATAGAAAAATATTTTCCTCTTCAGGTAAGAGGAAAAGAGCAAACTAGAGCCAAAAACAAAACGTGCAGCAGGCTATCTATAAACTATACAGAAAGCTACTAAAGTAATGTTTTTGACAATAAATTTACCATAGACTATAATCCATTTCCTCTACTGCATATACAATCGCAGGTGCGTGATAACAAGAAAGAAATAAACGCAGCTCTCTGTAAAACAAATGCAAACAAGATTTCCATGTGTACACGCGTTTATATACCCTCGCAGAACGTACACCACGTACTCTGTATATTAGGATAGAAGACGCACGGAGATATTCACACGCTTAAAGAATTTGAAAAGTAGTACATCAAAAATGTATCTTTTCTTAGTGTGTCACACAAACACTATACTAATGAAAAAAAGCAACTGAAAAGACGAGCAATGAAACAATGACTTTTACATGTATTCTGAGTAAGTAAGAACATATTTCTAGCGTTTTTATACTTCTGAAAAAGTATCGTCAATGCTCTCTCGAGAGAAGGAAAGACTATTACATAGGCAAGTGTACCGAAGAAAAAAAGCGACCTCTTAGAATGAGAATAAATGTTTCCCATTCCAAATTGCAGGAAAAATTCAAATATCTATTGAGGACGGACCCATATCCTCATTTGAATTTCTCATAAAAACTACCGAGAACGAAATAAAAAGCTAACAAAAGAGAATAAGAGCAACGATAGAGTTTGCACTGGGAGAATGTTCAATGCAAGCAACGCTAAAGCACTTTGTATTGGTATTTCTCAATGCTTCGCAAATCTCCAAAAGAATATTTGATAAAATTTTACGTGGTGGCAGCGAGTGGGGAAAAAAATATTACGCGGTTTCGTATCCGCACACCATCGCCTACTACACTCACTGATTACACGAGAGTCAGCCGTGAAAAGCAGCCGTGAGGCAGAATGCTGTCATAGAAGGAAATAAACTTAAATATATCATAGAGTGAAACAAACTTATTTTGAACTGTTTCATTTAAAAGGCAGACTTAATAAGTTGCAAAGTAGTTGCAGAAATTGTTTCTTTTGATCATCTTATGCTCAGGCATCACACTTACATAAATTTTTTGTACCTACCCTTAGAAAATGATTGGCAAAAAACAGATTATCCGGCCGCCGAAAAAATTCGGTGTCTACAGTTAACTTTACAGAGATTACAGAAAAGGTCCCACTAACTAAAAAAATGCGGTGTGCAGCGTAAATGAGGGAACCGGGAGAATTTGTTTGCAAAGATTCTGCATAGAGCAACTCAATGCAGCAGCTTCACAAAACTGACATGGCAGAAAAAGAGATAATAAAATCGGTTTCACTTTTACCGTTTCCAAAAGATGGTAAAAGGATTGATTTGCAATAAAGCCAAATAGATACTGGGATGCAAAGCCGTTACCGGAGGGCACTGCGCGAACTTCCGGTTAGCCATTCATTTATTGCAATGTTCCCAATTAATTTTAAGTTTACCTGCAACAAGTGATGGTAGAGCAATATAAAATTTCCATATATAAGAGTTTAGAAATAAAAATGATTCGTAGCCATGTTTATGTGCCAAATTGTAATCCTGCACTTTTTCTAGCTATGAAAGTGCGATAGCTGCTGCTACTTCCTAAAGTGTCAACGGAGGCAACTACAGTACAATACAGGGCAATGAGCGTTTAGTAGCCTGAGAAATAATTTATAATTTAAAGCCCGCTTATATTGTGTAATTGAGGATTTGTTTGGTTTATTGTTGCATTGAATGCTACAAAATAGCTTATGGCTAGTATAATAAATTGTGTGGCAACGAACAATTTATATATTCCTCTATGAACTAGCTCAAATCATTCAAATTTTTGAAAAATTAAAAGTTTTAGAGTGATTGATTTATTATTTGATTAGATAATAATTTAAACTCAAAGAATACTTTCCACAATGCAAATTTTTTGTATGCTTTGTCCATCGGGAGGGTTCTTGTAATAAAGATAATTATTTTGTTGCTTTATCTGCCGAGTTGTTGCAATGAATGAATTGCGTGGCGGATATGCAAAGAAAATTTTGATGTAAACAAAATGTTTAATAAAAGAATTTCTAAAGAGAGAGTTAATACTGAACAGCGACTTCTTACTTGAACTACTTATAGAAAATGTTATCCTTGCCTGACAAATCTCACAAAAAGAACAGGTAACCACACTCACAACATGTATAATTATCTATCGAACAATAATAATACTTGAAAAGAACTTCCCCCCTCACTTTAATCACTCAATTGCAGGGGTTAAGTTAATTGCCGCTACTCGCGCGTTGGTTGCATTTGCGTGCACTCAAATACAATCCTAATCGCTTCTCTCTTAACTTACTACTACTCCAGGGACCATTACGGAATAAAATAACTCTTACATCCTTTCAAAGTTACTCCGTATCAATAAGGAAATTAGTTGTTACGAACAATAATGATTTCTATACTACAAAAATTACTTACTACAAATTACCACAATAGCATAATTGTTACAGTTCTATTTTGTTTCGAAGATGCGAGCTGGCTGTATCCTTTTATGTATCTTTTGATAATAAAAATCTATTTCTACATTGAGCTGGAGTATTAATGGCACTTCTAGATTAAGATTTTTGAACATATGTGGCATTTTTATAATTTTGGGCAGAAATCTTGAATTTTGTAACTGCGAGGAAAATTGATGGTCAAAAAAGTTTACACATTTCAACTAATGGTAAGAAGCAAAAACTCTTCGTTTTTTCTGCTATTATGAATGCTTTTATAGTTTCCTGTATATGAATCTAGTAAGAAAGTAAATTGGAAAGTTAATATTTTCAAAGTATTACTTTCTAGAATTTTATTTCATCCAGGTAATCTTATTTAAATGTGTAGAGTCATTCTAGAAAGTTTTATCAAAATGACTTCGGTCTTATGCCTCTTTAAATCTTCTAGAAAAGTGCAGCCAACGATGCAAAATTTATAAAGGGAGTTAGGCATACAATTAGTTATATATCTCAAATATTCGAGTGGCACGTATGAATTAACAATTTCCTTAAAAATGAGTTTAGATACAGGCCACTCCAAGTAATTGAATTTTTTTTAATTTACTTCATAGTTGAATTTTTTTGCGAGAATGTCTAATAATAAAACCTACTCATTCTTTTTAACTTTTTTCTTACATTTTTCAGACATGCATGGTGCAATCAATTTTGTGTCAAGAGGAGAATTACACCTTAACATCAATGTAATTTTTCATTAGATACAAAAATATCTCAATTGTCTAACAAGGAGAGTGTTAATGAAATGCTAGTACGTGTTTTTAAAAGTAAAAACTCAGATTGTTTTTGTTTTTAATTTAGCATAATCTGAGGGACCGCAACAATTCATTTCTTTCTGTTCAACTGAGATGTTTTACTATTGGACTTTGTAAACATTTGCAATACATTTTAAAAATTTACTATCTTTTGACGAAAAGTGTTTCTGCATAATACTAATGTATAGATTAGATTAATGCTTACTGTAAATAGCCTCATTTTTGAGAAGCAGCTTAATGCCGTATTACACTGGACTAAAGAAATATTAAGACATAACAAAATTATGCTTGAATTAGTTTCATATTCAGGTATACAAATAGATGTATTCTTAAAAGTGACAGTTTTCATTTTATTTACAAATGCAGCAGTCATTAGTTGAATCGTGCTCAAAACTAAAGTGAAGAAGAAATCAGATTACCAATCCTACGTAGTAACTAACAGTGCAAAGCTCTCTCTGCTTCAAAACAGCGATAGAAAGGGCTGATGGATAAATTCTGCATATTTAAATAATTAAAAACAAGAGGCAAGTAAAATTGCATGTATACGCGGTAGGCTGAGCGCTTAAGTACTTTTCGCTGTTAATCTTATATTGAATTATTCAAAATTTTACATTTTGCAATAAACTATTGTTTGTTATGCTTTCAACTTCTGCTGAGAACGAGTTCCACACGGAGTACTCCACATACTTAATACTAAGTAATGCCTTATCATCCCCTTGATTTTCTAATTTCAATTCCATATCATTGACTTTGCTTTCAAATAATTGCAAAAGCTGCTTTAAAGTCCAAGATATTTCATCAGCAAAATATAAAGCTGTACTATTATTATACAGTCATGCCATTGTACCATAAAATATTCGCTCAAAGCATTTTTTATAAAAAATTTAAGAGGGAGCATAAAAATAATGGTAGGTAGAATTTTTGCAAAAAATGAGATGCCTATCCGAAGGAAATGTATACACATACATAGAGTAAATGAATCATTGAGAGAATAATGAAAAAATTAGATTCTTCTAAAGAGTCTTTACATATGACAGTATAGTTTCAGGTGGCATTCCTCATAAAATAATTATAGTATCGACAATTGCAAAGCTACGCTAAAAAAAATAGTTCTGTAAATGAATTGGTTTATGGCGGGCTAATACAGGCACATATCATTGTTAGGAAATACTTCAAATTATAATGTGACAAGTTGGTCAAGTTCTCTCTTAGTAAGACATCATAGATACTTGTAGCTGCAGTGCAATTTAAATAACTCGATAAATTGCAACAAGGCTAGGCTATACAATGAAATCACGAGGCTGGGGGAGCAACGCAAACACATAGTGTCTAGCAAACAATTACAGATATACTTAACAAGTAACAGTAAAACGCTGTAGAATATGACAAAAACACTGAAATAAGCATACATAAGCAAAAATAATACATAAAATCCACCTGATATATTTTAATCTAGACAGAAATTTACAAAATTGGATCTAGAAAACGATAAGGTGAGCTTTTAAAATTGATATACAAACCTTAGAAGGGAGTACAAAAATAATTTTGGCAAAATTATGAAAAATCATCTATTTCAATATCTTTGCAGAGTGAAAACTTTGTTATGAATGGCACTACGAGTTAAGGAAACTGCAGCAATGTGAACGCGCTACATATCGTAGCAGCCCATTTGATTTTATAGGATTCATGGCAATACTTTGTAAAAATTTCATAACTAGCTATAGAAAACAAAAGAATAATGCAAAACGAGACTCATCGATTCAGTAGAGCAAAAAGTGCAACAAAAATGGAAATAGTTAGTAATAAAAATACCACAACTTCTTACATTATAGAACGTACAAGATATATGAATCTGACAAGGTCAGACCGGTACAAATAGTGAACATAAAAATATCAAAAAAACTAAAATGAAGCGGCATTACGGATAAGGATACTACAGAAAAAGACAGTTTTAAAAAAATTTTAAAAAGCAAATACATAAATTGCAGAAAATTGTTTTGCTGAGACATTGCATAATTCCACAGAATGTTGTAAAATCAAATCATGTAGAAAAATTGAAAATTTCGGCGAAGAGCTCAAATAATTAAATGACTGTTAATAAACAAAAATACCAGCGCATCAATAGAAGGGATATATGCCTATGATGTGTTCAACATTTAACAAAAAGCAAAATCTTCATGAATTCCTAATTAGACACACTCACACAACTAGAAATAATAAATCGTTTACTGATAGTCTGGATTTCTTGGAATTTTGAAGCCTATTCATATAAGATCTCTGGAATAGCGCATTTCCGTAATTCTTTAAATTTTTCAACTATGCAGCTTATTTGTAAATTTCAAGAGATTTACTCGCTTGCAAAATTAACGAAGAATCACATTCACATACACCCTCTTCCTATGGGCAGCAGGATACTCCTAGACTAGGTTATTTTACAGCATGATGCTTCTTCGCACAGCTAGAGTGATTTGAACTTTTCTTAATATCATTGCTAAAGAAGATTTTAAAAATTTTAAAAAGCAAAGGCACCCACAGCACCAATTAAAACAATTAGGAAACTGAATACGAGAAGCCCAACAAATGTCCAGATACACACATTACAGCAAATAAAGCGTGTATCCTCTGGGAATGCATTCCATACTCCAGGACAAAGGCGTTGCCAAATAGGATTGCAGACGCTGAGGAGAAAGGAGTGGTTTTCCAACGCGTCCATTAACTCTTCTTCATCCTTCTCAGAATGAGCAATGTCACGTGTCTTATTGGAGAAAACCATCGATGCCTCCTCACATGCTTTGGAAGTTGGTGAGGGTCTTTGCCTTGACGAAGCTTTCGTTAGTGTTTCATTCACGTCTGTCGTTGTCTCGAGAGATATATGTGTAGGAAGTCGATGACTGTACGCAATTTCAGCAGGTGTAAGACTGTCAAAGTTTTTCTCTACAGTAGTGTCTGCATCCTTGTGATTCTCGATAACAATAGACGATAAATCTGAGTCCGCTGTGGCTTTCCTTGTACTCGCAGATACACCTTTCATACCCTCTCTTCGTGTTTTACTAATGCATTCGGGAGAGACCACAGCAAGATCGTAGGAAGAAGTGGCAATGCCATTTTCTATAGTCCCATCACTTGTAGCAGAGGGATGACTGGCAGCACTTTTCTGTCGTGTATGCCCATAGAAGATATTCCGATTTACTTGAGCATCACTCCCCATTCTCAAAACTATAGGAGGAATAGGAAAAAAGCAGTTTTCTGGAGCATGGGAAGGTTCCTGAAGTGTCTGGCGATGCTCTTTGATAGACATGTCCGGTGCACATTGTTGGCATGCTTCTTTTATCCTTTTAAATAATAAAGATAGGCACAAAGATACATCCATATCCCTAACTTTAAAGCTTTGAACTGGATATCTTTTCTCTCCCTACATCCCAATCTATATCGCTTTTATTAGACGTATTTTTCCATCATATACGCAGAAAAAAGATGACGGATACGTCTAAATGTGTAAAAATATGTAAGGCCATGCCTGCATGTCCCCGTAGTGTTCATAAATCACACCACTCATTTTTCCAAACTCTCTCACAGCTTCCACAGCACATCCATCCAAAAATATAAATCTCCAGCCAACAATCTTACACAAGTTTTTGAAAATTCCATGCAGAACGTACGTTTGCAATTTCGCAGTATTGAAAACACGCTGCTCATGTGCACAGGGCATATTCATAGTCAGCATGGTACTTGCCATACTTCCACTGGACAATCGACTCAAATGACTGCTTCCAGAGCTCACACTGCCTTGCCGTCCGCCAGCCTGACCATAAACAAGGCTTCCTCCCCCCTTTATTGGAGGACTGGCCACTATCCGAACCGCAGGCGGCTCAACAGGGGCGAGAGGGCGGGCGCTCGCACGTATATCCCCTCCCACATCTCTTCCTGAGACAGTCTGCGGTAATGAAGGCGTACGTGCCGCTTCATAGGCAGTAGAGGCACCTTTTAAAGGAAATTTACGGCCAGAGGCACTGGATAGGGTCACCGCTGTCCGCACAGCTTCATAAGGGATAGAGAAGGGAGATACCATCATCGATGCTCCAACGGCGGATCCAGTATGCCTGGGAGTGGTAGCCTCCTCAGAGACCACTTCCTGCTTCTCATAATAACCTTGTAAAAGATGTGGAGATATATCTCTCTGTTCAGTAAGCGGTGTCTCAGGAAGTGCAGCGTGTCGAGAAGCGGGGAGAGCTATACGCCCCCGAATGCTCTCTCTTAAAGGAGGGGAGGGGGGCATCGTCCGTGCTGCGTCGTGAAGTGTACGTTGGGTCCCAGCACCCCCCTCCGTCTTTACTATGGCCGCTCTTCCTCGCATGCCCTGCCTACTCTGCCCTTGTCGTTGCTGGAAGTAACGTGCCTCCCTCTCCTCTTCTAAATCCTGCTGAATAGTGAGTGAATCCATTTCCTTCTGGGATAGGTGCCTCTGAGAAGGATACAGCGAAAGATGACGCGTCATAGCCCCCTTGTGATCCTCCCGCCGATACACTTCAATCAGAGAATGGCGAGCCGCTGGAGAAGATAACCGCCCCACAGAAGATTCCGCCTTGGAGCTTCTCCGAGCAGGGGTTCGAAAGTAATAAGAGGCAGGGGGGGGACTATGGCCGGTTGGAGGATGCCGCTGGGTGGTATAGGGGGATGAAAATGGTTCATTTGCAGAGAAAGGTGGCATAGCATTGAATTCTACGGGGAGATGTCCATTTCGCCTACTGGAGGAGTCCCAGGGGTTCGATCGAGCCGCCGCTCGCGTGTGTGAGACGACGGCAGCATGGCAAGAAGGCGTTCGTTCATTTCTCCTAGGGGATACCACACTCCGTGGGCTACTACCCACAGAGGAGGCAGACGAAGAATGGCAATATCGTGTGTTTTCTTCGGGGAGAGGATACGCTGCTGGGTAGGGTAAAAAGGAGCAAACGCTGGAACTTTGTTGGTTTTTCTTTCCTCTCCCATGTGTATAGGAAGTGGATTTCTCATGAAAATTTGAAGAGACACACGAGGAGGCCCCATGGGTGCCCTGTCGCGTCATCGTATAAGGAAGAATCCCACCAGAACCTACTTCAGAATGAGATTTTCGACTGACGGAGCGCTTCTTCGAGGAGCGATCGTTGTGGGTATAGTAAGCGCCACCCGCAGTGGGCATAGATGGACGCTCTTCATGCCTCTCACAGGCTGTAATGACAGGGAATCGATGATAGCCCACCGCCGCAAGGGTGTGACCCTGCTTGTAGGAACTGGCTCTAACATCTGGGTGTGCAGAAGGAGGATGAATGGGGGAGGTGAATGAATAGGGCTGCTCTTTTACGTTTGTATAAGTATACCCAGTATTTTGATAATGCCGTGGATACCGTTTCGAGGGATGAGCCTCAGAAGGGTGCGACGAGGAATTTCTGAGATGCGTTTGTCGATCCTGTGGATTGATGTCATGCCAGCCCGTAGACATAGCCTCAGGAAGAGTTAGACGATTGGGTTGCATAGAAGAACTACACACATTACAGAAATGAAATAAAAACGTACATGCCTAGCGAAAAGAGGATCTTCACGTAGCATTAGTGCTTGGAGACAGAAACACTATGTCAGGCTTACACTAAAACAAAGAGACTAAACAACCGCAGCCATTCATGTGTGCAAAAAATGAGATCGCGGTGTCATACATTGAAGCCATAGGCTACCTCATTTTAAATTTCTCGTTAGAGATTTCTGGGAAGTTTTTCAGCGTTCCCTGTCTACTCGCAACGCTTACAGACATGGGTTCACTTTTCCTCCCTCTGGGAGACTGCGTATACTCTTCATCCGAATCCTCTTCGAATTTTGATCGTGGAGTGCGGAAATCGTGCTGTGAGTCTGTTTAAAAGATTCAAATCATTTACAAAAGCTGACAGGACTATAAACCACGGTAGTCATGTGTAACAAGCTCACAAACAGGCTATCAATCCAGTATAGAACAGTTAACCACAAGTAATTTTTATAAAACAAAGATGGGATACACTATGCGCTCGATGAAACTTCTTACCAGCCGATCGGCGAGAGTCTTGCGAGCGACCATATAAGCGCCTTCCATTCTCTCTTGTTTCATTCTCATGGTGATAAAGCGGCGGTCGATTTCGGAAAATTTGATGTGGAGGATCCCTCCTCACGGACCATTTAGATGGAACTTCTTCTAGAGAATCTGATGACAATATGGAAGCCCCTCTCTCTACACAGTGAGATACTTCTGAATACTTTCGGGAAACGTCGGACCGAGGGTGTCCAGATCGATTGAGTTCTTGTAACCGGTTGATCGAATGGCATGGTTTAGATCCAGTATGATTTATTTGAAAATCTCCCCTAGAGAATTGCTTAGTATGGATCCCTGGAGAGGCATTGCGAGGGTGAGAAGGGCTACCCATCCTCCGGAGGGGACGGGAACTCACATGTGTACAGGTTGATCGTATATTTTCAGAGGAAAGAGGGAGAAAGGGGGGCCTCCTGGACACTGGAGGACGTGATGAAGGCGAGTCGGAGGATGCAGAGGAGGGACTCTGCACAGCGATTGTTGAGGAAGGATAGTAACGCGATGGATAGGGACGACTTGCTTGGGACCATCCACCATCACGAAGGGGGTATCTGCGGGAGTTCTCCATATGAAACGGGAAAACGCGTGAAGCTACAACAATAGGAAAGCCCTCGTAGATAAACGGTACTGACGGCTACGAGGGCATGAGAGGTTACACATTAATCTTGATTTGGCATCTGGAACGAATGATTGCTATATGAGCATGCGACATGAGCTTGAATTAAAGTGGTATTTGCGCATTTCAAAAGCAGCCCTGAAGAGACATGTTTTTGTTTTTCCTGGCAATGGATCTGAAAAAACAAATGTAGCTTGAAATAAGACAAACTGCCGGAGCAATTTTCATGCACACAACATTAAATTTGTCTAGATAAGATTAACAGCAAACAGATTTGCAGACCTATAAATAAATTTAATCCCTTTCAAGAATTATAGCGATTACGTGGAAAAACTTGGACTTGCCGCAATGCAATCTGGTTTTAAAATATAAATGCATGCAACCGTAAAACTATTTTGTCGTTTTTAATAGACGTGCGTTACAAAACTCCTGTATGTGGAAAAGGCGTTTGAAAATCACGAAAAACTCATTTTTTACACAATTCCGTTCAGGCAATAAGCTTTTTACACAAAGGTTTGTTGATATATTTACCAGAAAAAGTTACATTAATTTTCTTAATATCTATCCTTTACAAACTAAGAGTAACTGACCAAATATTCTATTTGCCAACCAAATGCGGTTTATAAAGTAATATAGCTGCAGGTTTTCTTATTTAGCAAAATTTACTTTGTCTACTGGTGATAATATTATCACCAGTTGTTGGTTGAATGCACTTAAATTCGCAACTACAAAGGGGTTACACGGTTTCATTTTTTATAAGGGAAAGTACAAAAATGTCTCTTCTTTTAATCCGTTCAAACGATAATGTTCAAATTAACAAAAATTTAAGATGTAGAAGAAGCAGCAATTTTGCTCTACGCACACAAAATAATTTCATGTTAGTAAATGCTGTCGCACACCCTGTTTTAGGGGAAAAGTTACACCAGCTGGGTAAGTGCAGAGGCCATGACAATTGGAAAAGCTAAGCTAATATTTGCGAACTACTCTGAAGACTTGTTGCAATCAAGCGCGCACCATACTGAGCATTAAGTGATTTCCAGGCAAGCTTGACTGAGTTCTGACACTTTGGAAAATAGCAGTTCGCCTTTTTAGGTATACCGAATGCACTACTAATTTTTGCTCTTAGCTGTATTGCTAGATTAATAAAAATTGACACGGCTATAAAATAGTAGCGGACCATATCGCAGTTCCAATACAGTGGTAGAATTCTTAATAATAATATTATTGATGCTACGAAAGCGCATACAAATTCATGCAGATTTTTGAGTATTGCAATATTTTGCGAATTAGAAGTGGCAAGCTTTCAAGACCAAAGAGTGTAAAAAGCCCGAGAAGTCACACTAGAATTATTAAGAATATTTATTACGATGGAATAAGAATTAAATAATTTAGGAGCAATAAGCATATAAGATAATGAAAAAAATGATACAGCAGGAATACGCTAAAACTAATGGTCTACCTTAAAGATAAATTGCTATATTTGCTACCATAAATTATTGATGTTTAGCTCGAAATAAACTGCTTGCCTGTCATTGTATCGCATCCCTGGTGAAAGATAATGAGTCATCATATCAAGATGTAAAGAAATAGGTTTCCAAATAAAATAGTAAACAACGCTTATTCCAGCTCGGCCAATCCAAGTAAACTATGACTTTGAAAACTTTAAGACTAATGGTAGTTCGCTTATCCTTGAACTAAGCAGCTCTTAGAGAAAGCGGCAAATTGTGTGAGCGTGGTGTTTTCTGTGAGTTGCTCTAACGAGAATTAGTCACGCTCTGCCAGTCGTATACTAAAGACTTCGGCTGAAATAGTTTTTTTATGCAGTAGGATATTAAATAGGTTGATTCTCCTAATTTTGTAAGGAGGGTATCTTTCTAATTCATACAATGAAACATAAACTTATTCTACACTAATAGTTACTGTTTGCGGAATTAAGTAAGAGAACAGAAAAATAAATTATTCACTCCTTCATGCATCTACTTACAACAAAAAGAACCTAAAAGAATATAAATATAATCTCTACGTTAATACTACTACTCCTTCTCCTCCTCAATGGTGTAGAAATAAGTGCATGTTAGTTGTGGGAAACATCGGGTAAACTGTCCCATTATCTCGATTGTTCGATATTGCGACTCTCAATGTTGTTACATCGCTTTATATGCACTGTGGTACCTTTGGGAGAAAAACAGGGAAACTGCGGATTGTTGGTTTAATTAATGTAAGAAAAATAACTACGTAGTAAAAAGGTAATTTTAATAACGAAAAAATAATTATAACAATATAAAACATTAACTAAAATAATTAAGAATAGGTAGTTCACTCTGTCGTGATACCACTGATACAAATTGTGGAAAGCTGCACCAAATAAGTGATAGGCTACAAAGAAATACAAACGCGTAAGCGAAAAGTTATTGCCACAACTCCTTAAGATTTGTTTGTGCTGAAACAGTTCATTTTCTCCTTAACGAGAAAAGGATGAAAAAGGAAACTACTAAAAAGAAATGTGAAAATCCGTTTAAATTAATTTTCCGGGGAGAAAAATAACTTTAAAAATAGAAGTTCGTTAATTAAAAGTTTGCAATTTAATCTCATTCACTGTGAAATGAACAATATGCCACATGGCAATAAAAGAGTTTAAATTGCAATTAAGCCAGCGACATTGCACGCTTTTAAAAATGTTAAAACAATCTTTTAAAGTCCCGGAAAGAAAAATAAGATTGAAAACAGTAAATGAATAACGACCATTTCCATGAAATAGCTCAAAACATATTAGCATCTTTCCAATGGAAATAAGAACGATAAACAGAATACTTAACCATAACACTTATCAAAGAAAAACTTTTTAGAATCGCTCCTTTTCTGAAAAGAATTGATACCTTTTTCATCCATTGCATAATCGTACGAGTAATCTTAACGCTTGGTCCTTCCATAAAGCAATCGTGTGCACTATGTCATCTGCCTAGCGCGATTGCCTTTATAAGGACTTTCACAAATCGTCATCAAACCGCAGTTACTGGCCCGTTGCAGAACTTTCGGATTCTTTCTCGAACAACTTCCCGCACACGCGCGATACATTAACGTCAATGATTGATTCACTCATCCCATCCGCAGTGTAAGCCCGCGGTGAGACAGCCGGTGGCTGGGGTGTTTCCCCAAAGGGAGGAAGCATTACGATGACTATTACAGTATTTTCCTGCAGCAATGACGACCGCATTTACAGTGTTATTGCTGTATAGAGAACAGAGGCATTCTTTGCAAAGTATTTTTATTCCTCTTATTTTTTATACCAGTAATTTTTGTTGAAATAGTTGTTTGCAATTAATCAAAAAGTGATGAAATAAATTTATCCATTGTACAATATTTTCAATTTTTTTTAGACATTTGTCCTTGCCGTCTGTGTTCAACATTCCTATTAAATTTCAAATTATCTCAATGTTCTGTTTACATGAGAAATTTTCTTATTGGCTTGCGAAGACTTTTTAAGTATGTTTTATCCAATTATAATTATTTCGAAAATACCAATGATACATCAATTCCACAAATAGTTACATTATCTTATTTTTCTCTTACTGATAAAATAAAGTTTGAAGCTTTTAAAGTCTTCTTGAAGCTATTGAAAGAATATAATATACAGTTGGTTAGTAATTAATGATAAAGGGAATAATTTATGAAATGGTTTTTGACAGCTTTAAAAGCACTTTCACGTCTGAAGAATTTAATATACCAATTGGCAAGAGCATCTATTTTTGGTAAAGAAAAACACACAACATGAGAAAGTAAAGATATGAATCACAAGCACAAAAAATAGTATAATCTGTTTACATGAATGTTATATTGTGGACAAAAACATGTATAGTGAAGAAGTGAAGCAATTATTGAAAAGAGAAAAAAGCAACTTCAAACTTTGTTTTTGTTTGCTTTGGATTGTCAACTTGGTAGTTGTTTTATATTTTTGGCATTTTATTTTCTTCAATCCTTTTTTATTCCTTCATGGTATTACCCCATTTCTCTCTTATACTTTTTTATTGTGCTTAGTGCTTCTCAATATATTTTTTGCTTGCTATTAGTATAGTTTTGCATGTTTTCTTCCAAGCCGTTCTATATTTCATAGCATGAAAGTAGGCTCCGCCTATAATGTATTTTATTTTTTACTTTTGCTATTTACTTGTTCAGTTTCACTTTCATAAGCTCTACCTGATTGCTTCTTTCTGGTTGGAAGACCGGAAACAATTCTGTCATTTTTTGTATTGTTTTAACACACTTTCTTTTTCGTTGTCTTGACTTCAGTATCGTATTTTGTTTGTTTCAATACTGGGGTCCGCTGGCTAAAACATCGAGTTACAGGTAATGAATGAAGAATTCACTGTACCTACTGGGTCATCGTTTATATTTTCTTTTCGTAAATCATCTACTTATAATTAATGCACAATTGAGGCATTTTTGAAAATGCATGTAGCAATACAGCGAAAGTCAAATACTACATCCGCTTTGAAGATATCCCGTACCTTAGGTAACAGCCTTGAACATCTCCAATGTAATTTTAAAAACTTCGTGCTGACTCCTCCCACATAAGGAATATAATCGGCATATACTATTGATGAAGGAAAATGAAACCCACTGAGAAAAAGTTATATACAAGGAATATTCTTCATAATTTATAACAGTTTCTTTTCTGTTCACTAAATGCGTGTGATTTACTGTTTAAAAAAGTTGTGTAATACTAGGAAAAGAAACGAGTGACAAAAGATAAAAAGTGGCAAAGTAATGCATATTTGACTCCGAATCATTGATCCATTCAAAAATGGAAATAATGGTAAGCAAGCAAATGCAAGTGCTTTAAAAAAGCTAATACAAGACTCTGACCCTGCACAATGGAGGTCATGGAATTTTTAGGGGATTTTCTTAAAGAAGGAATATTAACGAGGAACCTAGCTCATTGATCGGGAGGAAAATGCATTTATGGTACGCGGAAAGTTTGTTTTCCACCATAGGAATGTAATAAAGAGATATATATAGGAAAATGTGTAATAAGCTGCAATTAATAGTTTAAGAAGTTTTAGAATAAAAATCAACTCATTTTTACAGCGTTATAAGAAATGTTACTACAAAAAGTTGCCAAAAACTTGGCTCCAAATAAACGAAAATATTAATTAGTATTTGCTTTTATTTGTTTCTATTAGGGTAATTTTACCTGCGGGGATGAGTAGAGAAAAGTCACTTGCACACTTCGAAATGTTGTCGAAACTTCATTTCTAAGTATGTAAGGGCAATGAATGCAGACTGTATCTTTGTTTAATGAATGGAAGCATCTAGTTATAATGTTTGAAGACATCCATTGTGACAGGGTAAAAATAAGACGCTGCGATTACAGAATTGGGAGTCTGCATACAGGATTTACTCACAGATAGCGTACGGGAATTATGCGTAGTTGCATCACTCGGCAAGATCCTTACTTCAGCAAGCTTGTGCAGCTTATGTGAGGATATTTCGGGAAAAGAACAATTAGAGAATGTTATGGAGTAAAAATTATTGAGTACAAAATAATTTCGACGAATGCTCTATTTCTTATCCTTTTGTGTTCCTTTCATGTTTTGGTAGAAAAACAGCACTCCTTCTTTTACTTCTTATTAATCATAAATCCCATTGGGGTGTGTAAATGTATATTTTAGTACATGGTACTTCTCTCATGTATGATGTAAAGTATTTTTACGTAAAGTAGCAGATGATGTGTGCCTTTGCGCACTTATGTGAGAGAGTGGCGATTTAATGCTGAAAAAGAGATGAGAGCGCTCTAAAGCATTTGTTTTTAGAGATTGAGAAACGAAATACGTAGTAAAGGCGACTCCCGTAAGTTAGAATTTACCTTAATAGTCGTTAAGATTGGGAGAGGCAAGAATTATTGGGAGTACGTCAGACCCGTATATTGACTACGGAAAAATAGTGCAGTGAAGACGATAGGAGATATTATAGAACGAAATTTTAACCGGGACTGTTAATGTCCTTAAGTATTCAGTGTTAACAAGCCGATTCAAAAAATTGGCAAGCTTTGTAGCTGTAGTTTTCACTCTTATTCTGTCTTTAAAAGGAAGACCAATGCTTCAGTAAACAAGTGGACCAACTGAGATATATTTATCTAAATACACACACCCTCTAACATTAAAGACCAAATAGTTGATCAAATAAGATCATTTAACTATTCTTATAAATTAGTAAATAGCCGGAGGAAATATTTTATGACTGTCAAATCCTAAATGATATAAAATCAGCGGATTATATCTCTGGTTATAAGTAGAAAAGTTATTTCATGCCATAAATTAAGCTGCTTAGTATATCGCCTGAAATAATAGAAATAACATATAAATTTTATTTTAAATAATAAACATTAATTACATTAATCATACTAGCAAAAGTTGTTACAGTTCGAATACTTATTTTATATTCTCATAGTTTTCTCCCAAAATAAGACCATTGAAGTATTCTTTAAGTATTATCGTGTATTCACGTAAAGAATGTTTGCAACCATGTTTCACATAGCTAAGAATAAAAAAATTGCTGCTAGATGCCTCTATTTTTGCTGAAGCAAGCATACGGAACCTCTTGATTCTTCTCGTCACTTTGAAAATTTCAGTTGCGTTTTGCATTATGACTAAATTTACCAAGGTAGAATAAGAATATAAATAGAGCCACGAGATAGTGAAGAAATTCCATAGTTTCAAGACTGTTATAGCTAATGAAATTACAACAACAAAATAAAAGAAACTGGGGAATAACGTACTTTGGTAATTCGTAAAAGATACAGTAGTATTAATATGTACTCTCGTGAAGTACATATTAATACTGATTTGCATTGTGTAGATATACAGGGTAAAAACTTGCTTTTGCAAGCATTACACATTATTTGCATTTTAACGTCATCGCTGTTCTACTTTGCACACTACGCAAGTATTTACTTTTTGAACTGTATTTGCTTTTCCAACTTCATCTCTATGTCGATAGCGCATATATATCCTCTTTGATGAGTAATAGCGTTGATAGTAGATTTAACAAAATAAATAGTCAGTTTAGATCTTTTATACATAATTATAACTCTAAATCTACACTGAGTAAACGGCTATATAAGACCAGCTACCCGAAAGTTCATTGTTATCGTTTTGCTTGGCATTAATCTTAATACAAATTCAGCGCATTGAAAGAAAAGATAAGCATAGTGGCATGACTAGATTCTTTCCTTGATCTTAGAATAACTTATATTTCCTGCGGACGCAAGACAAATATCTCTTTGACACCCTCTAATTTTGCCAACAAGGGCTGAAAGCAGAGCACTATTACATGCAAAGGTAATATCAAAAACACGCTTCATTCAAAAGAAAAATTTGTAGTAGCTTATTCGGAAGCTTTTTAGTGATGCACAGGGTATGCAATGGCTCGTGAGAGACCCCGACAGCAAATCTGAAAAAAAACTGATGATAAATAAGATCAAACTAATTAACAAAATCCGCCTACTTCGGAAATGAGCAGTTTTATCGAAATATGCTAAGTTCACATTAATAATAATGGCAGATAGCTAATAATGAAAGAAATCAGCAGTTCCCTTCAGTAGTAGAAAAGGCATGCAAATAAGTTAAATTGTTATACTTCCCATAATATACTCTTCTCATGTTTGCTGCAGAAATTTTAAACACCAAACATGAAAGCATTTACATAAATGCCTATCTGAAGAAATGTTTCTGACAAACAAGTACCGTTCGTATATCGCGTGAATATGCTTCTGCCCAAAATGTGTTCTCTTTTAACCATAACGAATAGCTTAAGCAAGACGTTACTTCATTATTTCTTAATCAGTCTTTCCGGAATTTATAGTAAAAAACGATTTTTCACTGCGTCCAATTACGCTTAATTAACCCATAGAAAATTCAAAAAGATTTTGCAGCCGCCATAACTTAAAAGATTTTTACAACACATAAACACTTATACACGCTTTAATAGCATTTCCTCATCCATGATACTTTGACAAGGAAACTTAGACGATCGAAAGAGATTCTGTGCTACTACATTGTCTTCAAAAATGTTTACTGCCTCCACGAAAGATGGATAATTACAATAACCCCAAGAATTGCATATAATTTCATCCATTACCAGTCACTAACTACAGAAATGTTCCACCATTTGTCTCAAAGATGCAAAAGAAGTGTCAATTTTATTTTTTCAATGGGAAATTAGTAATACGTTAAAGAAATATATGATGGTTCTGGATTTACTTGCTGTCTGAATAGCATGCCTCACCACAAAACACTTAGAGGAAGAAATAAAACAATGGCCTCACAGAAACTTAACTTACCTTTGTTCAAACGCTCTACATTCTCACATAAATCATTCCAGTAAAACAACGCACAAATGAAATAAAAAGTCAACGCTGCAATTGCGATAATTTCCACGCATAAAATAAACGCTCTACATTTTATTAAAAAAGAATTTAATACGCAGCAACCTATAATATGACAGCTGAAAGTTTCGCTAAATTTTATAAGAATTGTAGAATATCCTTTCTGAAACATGACCATAATCAATTCCAACATTTCAAATAGTTTGATCCAGCACTTTTCTTGGAGTAATTAGTATACAAACTATCTGCGTTTGAACTGCTAAGAGATTTTCAATATCACGGTTACATTGTAGGGGAGCTGACAGACAAAAAAATGAATCTTTCCTGACAGCAGTTTTTTCTAGTGCAAGAAAAAAACGGCAATCCTAAATTTGGGGCAAAAAATACTTATATTAAGAAATTTTTAAATAATGGCGTAAAAGAAAACCTATATTTTTTATTTTAATTAAAGAAAAGAGGCTGGACTTTTAGCCATTTTCAAACTGCTCCATTACTTTTACGTGACATATATACAGCTAATAATACGCATCCATCATTACACGACGCATAAAATGCTGGGGATTCAGTTTCTGCAAGAGTACATAGATCACACAAGAAAGAAATAACAGTGGAACTAGCATAATAATTTAGTGTGCATATTTTTGTGTCCATTCCCGAGCGGTTTGTTCACATCGCGACCGATCAGTCTTGTGTAAATGCGCAATTTCCGGTACCTAAAAAGCAAGTATAATTGATGAAGTAATTCCATGATAAACTAAAAACAGCAAAAGTTTCCTGAGCACGAGATCACAATTGAATTAGAACAAAGTGTCACATGCAACAAAATTGACTCAAACAAACGAATTCACGCACAATGTTTTAAGTATTACCAAAGGGTCATCCGGATTGGGGTCTGTTAACAGCGATGAAATAGAGAGAAGCACCTTCGAAATAGTTAAAGCAGGACTCCATTGTTCTTTTAGAATATCCAAGCAGATGGCACCATTACTATTTATATTGCAGTGATATATTTTGGTAGTGAAATGAACTTTCGGGGGCTTGAAAGGATAGTCCGTGGGAAAGTGTATGTTCAAGAAGAAAATACCACCAGCGTAAGGACTCTCATCAGGTCCCATGATGGTAGCATGCCAATGAAACATATCACTTCCAACTGGTCCAGCGCTGCAATTCGCAGGAGGATCCCTATTGAGATCATTCAATTCCTTGCTGATTCGTTTCAGCGCCATATTGAAGCAAATGTAAGTTGAAGTAGATGAAATACCTGAGTGATAAAATGCAATGTAGGCTTTCGTTAAAACAGAAACCGAAATTTGTTTTCAGCATAGGAATATCTACGCACGGGAATTCAATATACTACTTCATTCATATACATACTATCGACAGCTTCGGGAAAAATGAACAGCAAAATTTAGAACATGTGAAAAAAGCAAAAGAGGGTAAAATAAGATTTACGACTATATAGCTATGCCTCCTGAAAGAAATATGAAAAGGAAATGCACTGTTTCATAAAAATACACAATATATTCTTCAGGCTATTGACCTTCTAGCGGATTACAAAGTTCTCTCGTCCAGCTCGTTCCGAAAGTAACTGACACAGAAGAGACGAGTGAAATTTTTTCAAAACAAGGTTTGCATACAAAAGAAAATTGAAACAGAAGAGCTATATCGACGAAAAGACTTCCAAACTTAGGAAGAAGAGCTTTCTTTGCAACGGCACACAAGATACTAAAGTGCCAGAAGACAGGAAATGTAGCCACAAGCTCAAACTAACTGACAGGCCAACAATTACAATAAGAAGTGATAAGAGATCATTCTCCTTTCGATAGTATGATTGCGAATTTTCTCTTCACTGCTGCGGCTATGCAAAACGCATACTCTGGAGCAACAAAGAAGCAAAAATATACAAATAAACGTGCATACTCACTGAGTTAATTAATGTACGACTCGTGGACCGAAGAGCTTCTGCCTTTGTGTAGGGACCCCCTCTCAACTCGAGCGATTAAGCCAGCGGTTAAAAGTCAGTGGTGAATATTTATAGAGGTTGACACAGGGTTAATCGCAAACGTACATCCTATTCGCTGGCATTCTCCTTTGTATTTTTAAACTACAAAAGCAACACCAAACTCAAGGAGCATATTCTATTCTCACCGTAGAAGAAGGGGGCTAAGTATATTTACTATTCATTTTTGTATTAAATTTGTGAATATTTTTCTTTAGTGGCTTTTTTACTATAACACATTTTATGAATTGACCAGTTGTAGATAAAGCGAAGTTCTACTGGGTAGAATTCTTTCCATGTTACGAATGAAATGGTCCAGATAACAAGTTAGAAAGGAGCTTATGCGCACAATTGCAAACGTTCATAATAATATTTATCTGCAATCCACCTTTCTGTCACATTTTTTATAAGAAAAAACAAGTTGCATCTTTATTACCCGGTCTTATAAAAGAGA
This sequence comes from Cardiosporidium cionae, assembly GCA_015476325.1. Lineage (NCBI taxonomy): Eukaryota > Apicomplexa > Aconoidasida > Nephromycida > Cardiosporidium > Cardiosporidium cionae. Next base: position 35,039 of record JADAQX010000197.1, on the reverse strand, counting down.
TTTTCTGTCGTATTTAACGATCATAAATAGAAATTTACCAAAATGTGGGATAACATTGTGCTGCATGATTAAACGGATTAGAGACAACTAGCTAATGGAAGATAGATATTTAACATATTGTACGCAGCAATAGAGAAATTGTGCGCTGCTCGCTTTAAGGCTTGGCTGCCTTTACCGATCAAAAGTTTATTTTGTTCACTCTTACGCAATTCATTCACTCAGGTTTGCATGAGAGAAGCCTGCGGTGATAATAAACCTACCGTTGGACTTACTAAATTGAACATTTTGCCTGCAGTAACACATCATGTTCTGCATTGCTCTTATTACACGATTGGATGTATAAACAGTTGTCCTGTGGGAAAGCTATTGTCACTTACAAAAAGAGACACAACGTGAACGCGTTTTCTCTGAGTTTGCTCGGGTTAAAATAAGTTATGTTCTGCCAGTCGTATTTTATAGACCTCGGCTGATTACAGTTCTTTATGCGATATGACGTTATAGAGTTGATTTCTATTTAGTTGGTAACGAGGGATCTCGTACAATGAAACAAAACTTACTTTACGCTATTAATTACTGTTTGTGGAAATAAGTAGGGAATTAAGAAAAGTCATTCATTCCTTCATTCATCTGCGCTACAAAAAAAGAACAGAAAGAAAGAATCTTTAAAAAATATCTCAGCTAATACTACTCACTTTTCCTCTTCAAGGATATAAAATAAGTGCATCTTGATCTCCGTGTACAGTACTATATCCACTACCATATCCTTTGGGGAATACTGTGGGTTGTTAACTTATCTCGTTTGGAAGAAATGAGTATGTGCTAAAGAAAAGGTACTTATGATAAAGGTAAACTAATAATAATGAAATAAAGTGGTGTTCCGCACTGTCGCGGTACCACTATTACACACAGAGCGCGAACTTATTACCAAACTAGTAGAATGCTTTGAATATGTATGAAACATAGTGAAGCTAGTCCACTCTATAAGTACAACATACAGTCACTAAAAATAAATACAAAACTTTCAAAGGATAACGCCATACATGTATATTCCATGTGAAACAACTCTGTATTATTTTGTCACCTATTGTATTTTTCTAAAAATACTTTACCGAATGATAAAAGGGCTGCTGCATGTGAAAACATATTTTAAAAGAGAGTTACACGAGTCTTAAAACAACTTTAGCAATAGAAGTACGTGCATTGAAAGTTTGTGAAATCAGCTTATTCCCGGTAGGATAAGACTTCTGTCTAGTAGCGCTTGAAGAAAGAATTAAAAACATTACGATCGTTTCCATGAAATAGCTCAAAGCATATTAGCATCTTTCCAATGGAAATAAGAACGATAAACAGAATACTTAACCATAACACTTATCAAAGAAAAACTTTTTAGAATCGCTCCTTTTCTGAAAAGAATTGATACCTTTTTCATCCATTGCATAATCGTACGAGTAATCTTAACGCTTGGTCCTTCCATAAAGCAATCGTGTGCACTATGTCATCTGCCTAGCGCGATTGCCTTTATAAGGACTTTCACAAATCGTCATCAAACCGCAGTTACTGGCCCGTTGCAGAACTTTCGGATTCTTTCTCGAACAACTTCCCGCACACGCGCGATACATTAACGTCAATGATTGATTCACTCATCCCATCCGCAGTGTAAGCCCGCGGTGAGACAGCCGGTGGCTGGGGTGTTTCCCCAAAGGGAGGAAGCATTACGATGACTATTACAGTATTTTCCTGCAGCAATGACGACCGCATTTACAGTGTTATTGCTGTATACGAGAACATCTGTAAGCATTCTTTGGAGAAATAGTAAAACAGGTAGTTTAAGGAACATCCCCAAAAATGCATTTAAGCAAATAAAAAATGAAAGATCCTTCCCACCTTCTTATCCTTCACCTCTACCTCATCAATTATTTTCTGTCTGAGGTAAAGTAATTGCGGCTGAGAGGGTACGGTATGTACCTGCCTGCACTCTAGCACGAACCTCGTCGATTCACTCTACATCTTCTAGTAATAGGAAAATTATGTTACAGGATAACTAAATTAACTGCTACATAAAGTTAGTTAAATTTATTGCCAGCACTTAATTGCTACGCTTTCTATTGATTTACTTTAAATCTATATTTGGCCGAGAATCGTAAAATATGAGTTACTTTACCAAATCATAACTTCTGATAAAACCTGTAGGACAGGAACTTCTATTATTTTAAATAATCGTAACGTTTAAACAAAGTCTTGGGATACAAGGAAGCCTAGTAATATGATAGACAAATCTGTGAGCTTTATCATGTTGAATTGGATAAAAAAACCCTTTAGTTTAAAATTGGAAAGAAAGAATATTTTTATTAGCTTAGCAATTGGAACCTCTTTATTTTTATTTCAACGGGGCTTGTGTAATCAGCAACTGACAAGTTGCATTGCAGTTTCTTCTCAATAAGGTAGAAAGGAATAAAAAAATGTTCAGCTACTGCACATCAAAAAGCATAGAAAAAGATAGAAAATGCTGAACTTTTTTGAAGAAATCCCCCTGTTTTATCTGAAGGGTGATGCTAGAGAATAGCATTCAGTAAGAACAGATCACACCATATATCCACTTAAAAATTCTAAACTGATATTTAAAGTATGGAGAGAAAGGAAAAAAAATGATCAAATAATTGTCTTAGTACACTTTGCTTAAAAGTCATTGAATAATTGGAGCAGATTTTCTGCAAAAATATGCAACTTCCCAACATTAGCACAGGACGACTTATGCGCTGTTTTTGGTGTAAAAAGAGGCAAAGGTGAAGAAAAAAATCCCCAACTCTGCTGATAGGTAATTAAGTTCGTGTACTAAGCATTCCTAACAGTGGCCGATAATGGTTTAACGGCAGTGCGAATACGTTTCTTCTTTGTCGCACTGAAGATCTCCGTTAAGCAATAGCTAGCACTCAGTTCAAGACATGTTTTCACTTGCTTAAGAGAAGTTAATATGACGCATTCTTTAATTTATACCTTTATTCTCTGCTTTCTATTTTTTTTGAGGAATTACGCTCTATGCCACCGTGTTATGCAAAAATCACATAACTATTTCTTATTGAATCTAATAAATTCGCTTCCAACGAAGAGGGGCACTGTGAGAAGACAAAGACTACTGCCATGCTGCTTTTTGAATGAACAGTGTTTCAATTTGCACAATCAAGCAATGGCCCGTACTGTTAGTAAGGCTGCAGCTGCTGCAAAGAAAGCTTCCTTAACAATCAAAAAAGTTGGTAAATCAAAAGTTCCTCTATCTTCACCGAGTCTCTCGTCAGAATCTGCACCTATAAACAATCACGGTAAGGAATTGAAGTCTTAGGCTGTGTACAAGTTGGTTTTCGTTGAAACTTTTTACAGCATGACGATTTAAAAAATATACCCCCTCTTGAGTGTATGGATGGGATCGAAGCTAGAGTGCGTTTTTGTTCACGTTTTATGAATTGCTGCAATTTGCTTTCAAAACATACTACCAAAACTGTAAAATTATCTTTTGGGAAAAGATAATTACATAGACTCCCGCGTACCCCTATGTTTTCTTGCCCCTCAGTAGCATTCGTTTTCACCTCCTATGTTCGCTTAAAGTAGACAGCCTCTGAGAGGATAGGTGTTTTGGTTAATTTTCTACAATGTACATTAAGAGAATTCCATGGCCGCTTTTCCCCCTGTCGTGAGTATTCTCTTTTGTTCCTTTTGTGTATTTGATATTCTCGCAGGGGATGTTTCTTCACAAAAATGGAAGCTTTTTCTGCAGCAACAAGAAAATGCTCATATCGTCCAAAAATTTGTAGGTGCACACATTTCAGCCGCAGGAGGCGTAGAAAATGCTCCTCAAAATTGTTTCAATATTGCAGGTCTCTCTTTGATTACTTGAAAAGAAAGTCCATGAATGTGCCTGCATATTTACGGTTGAAGCGATAAAGAAAAGTTGTACACCACTAGAATAAAGAATTCCTTGTTAATTTTTGTCAGTAACAAACGCTATTTTATATCCTATAGTTTCTATGTCTCTCCCACAGGCCAAGCTTTCGCCTGTTTTCTAAAAAATCAACGTTCGTGGGCCTTTTCCCCTTTGGTATATATAAAATTAAGTTTCTTTATAGAAGAATCATTGAAGTAATTCTTTTAAATGTTCTTTTTTTTGTTTTTTTATAAAAGATTGGCGTGTGCTGCTCTACTTTCCTATATAATAATTAAGAAACTGTAATTGCTTTTAAAAAATTATAGTAAGAAATTATGAAATAGTGATTCTAATGCATTTTCAAATTTTCTTTACTGTCTAAAAGTAGTATGAGAGTGTATGTAGTGTCGTTTCCTGGCCACAAATTTTACATTATTTTTGTGATACTATACTATTTCCACAGCATTTCATTTTATTATCAGACTCCTGAGAATATAGAAGGATTCAAAACGGCTTGTCACAGCTTTAAATTATCACCGAATTTGTATGTCTTACCGCATGGTTCTTATTTGATAAATATGGCCAATCCTGGTATGTGTAAGAATATATATATATATATATATTAAGAATAAATATATTCTATTTAAGGATATATATTATATCAAAAATATATATATTATATTAAGAATACTTTCCCATTGCTCTGTATAGTTTTCTAAAATTACATAAAATACCTTCATTTTTCTTCTATTATCGCATTTTTATTATCCTTCTATGGCAGTTTCTCTTTTAACACATTTGTACAACATCTACACACTCTTTTATCACTGATTTTACAGTTTTTAGTATTTTTTTAAAAATCTCTTTTGAATGCAGCATTTTCATTTATTGTTTTTCGAGTATATCCTCTATTTTCCTTTTATCAATATACTTTCTGGATTCTTACTTTAAAATTTTTTGAATACATTAGATCCATCAAAGAGAGAAAAATCTTATGGTGCCTTCTTAGAGGATATACGAAGATGTGAGGCATTAGGCATTCGCTTGTATAATTTTCATCCAGGTTAGATTCCTTTGAAATTTTTACTGACAGTTTCTTCTTCTTCTTCTTCTTTTGTGAATATCTTTATAGTTTATTCTTTCTAGTTGTAAAAGACTTTTCATACTATGGAGTTACAGAGTGATCTTTTAACCCCTGTAAAGATTGAATCATGATTATGAAATATTTAGAAAGAGAGAATGGGTAGAGAGAGAGTAAAGTATGTGTTTGGGAATGACTACAATTAGCAAAAATTTATATTTCTATGAATTATAAATAAAAAAAAGCAAACCTATACTTTTAGATATATCAGAAAGATCTAAAAGAAGGAGAATGCAATTGAAGAAAAAACAAGTATTCTTCATATAAATGTAATAAAGGAATTGTGTGGACATTGGTTTTACATATGAAATTTTTCACACGAGAAACTAAGAGAGTAAAGAGAGAGTGTCAACATTTTTATATATTTTTTTAAAAGGATAGTATTGGATTTAAATATACATGTAGACATGTTTTTGAGAAGAATTTATAATTATATATATTTTTTTCTTCTAACTAGGATCCACCGTTGGAGAATGCTCTGTAGATGAATCCATTTCATTTTTAGCCGTATGTTTGTTTTTATCTTAATTTTTTAAAATAAAGAGAATTTTCTGATTTTTCAAAGTATGTGTGAAACTCTATAATCTCTCTTTTTCTTTATTTTATTTTTATAGGATGCTATCAATAGAGTACATACAGAGACAGCAAATGTCATTTGTGTTGTTGAGAATATGGCTGGGCAGAAAAATATGATTGGATCAAACTTTGAGGATTTAAAGAAACTTCTAAACCAAATTATAGACAAAACAAGAGTAAGCTGTTTTTTAATTTGAAAAAAATTTATAAAAAACATTCCATTTATATACTTTTGTGTGGAGAGAGGAGTGTGTTTTGTTTTTTTCCAGAATTATTTTGAACTCTTTTCTCTTATTTTTTCTTATTTCTCTCGTATATTTTTTCTCATTTCTCTTATTTCTCTCTTATATTTTTTCTTATTTCTCTTATTTTTTCTCATTTCTCTTATTTTTTCTCATTTCTCTTATTTTTTCTCATTTCTCTTATTTTTTCTTATTTCTCTCCTATTTTTTCTCTCTCTCCCACCTCTTTCTCTCTCCAAATTGAGGAGGATGGCTGCTATAGAAATAGAGAGATATTACTTTTATCATTTTACTATAGAAGTATGTTTAGAGAAGTTTTAACTGGGAGATTTTCTATATGTAGATGAAATAATTTGTATATTTATTAATTTATTTTTTTCAGATTGGAATTTGTTTGGATACATGTCATTTATTTGCAGCTGGTAAGTTTCTTTATGAATTATTTTTTTGGTTAAGAAGAATGAATATATATTCTAAAGTATGAATCCTAGAGTTATCCAATTTTTTATTTAGTTTAATACGTTCTCTTCTTCTACTCATTCTCCGTATTTCAAAAAAAAAGAAGAGAGAGATCTCTCTCTCTCTCTCTCTTATTTCTCTCTCTCATATTTCTCTCTCTCTTTCTCTTTAATTTATTTAAAAAAATAAAAATAAAAAACAGAATTTGTATATTAGAGAATGAAATCTATCTGAGTATATTTTTATTCAAGGAATGAAAACAATTTGGATAATTATATTTCGATTATATAAATAATTTAAAGAGAATTTCTCAAGGTGTGTGTTATATGTATAAATATAAATAAATATATATTTTAAAGTTTTCTTAATAGTTTGAATTATTGTATTATAAGTATAACTTTTCTTTTTTCTTTTCATTTCATCTATATTTTTTAAAAATATATATTTTTTCTACACATTAGGCTACGATATTCGAACAGCTGAAAAATTTGATGCCGTTCTTCTTGAATTTGATAAGTTTGTTTTTTTTATTTATATTTTTAATTATTTGATTTTTTATAGAAAGAAAAAGAGATACTCTCTCTCATTTCTATATGGATTTTCACAATATATTTTGAATAGATATCTGAATATTTTTACTTTTCATTTTCTACGTTATTTTGGAAAGATTTCTTCCTTTAGATTTTCTTTGGAATTTTCTTTTATATATATATTAATATATATATATGTGTGTAAATACTTTTAATTCTCTTTTGTAGGAATGTTGGATTGCATTATCTTATGGCCATTCATTTGAATGATTCCAAAGCAGGCTTGAATAGCGGTTTGGACAGGTTTGGTATATTCATCTTCTTTTCATTCTTCTATTAACAAAATATTTGTATGAAATGCTTCTTTAATACTAAAGAATTTCTTTTTAGATACTCTCTTGTAAAGATTCTTCTATTCTCTGTTTTCCCCTCTAATTCATTTCCTCACAGAAACTTTTATTTTATTTTCTCTTTAATTTTCATTTCTCTTCTTCTAATTCTCACCTCACTTCTTTTAAAATGATATATCTCCATCTCTCCCTCTTTCAACTCTCTCTCTCTCAACTCTCTCTCTCTCAACTCTCTGTCTCTCAACTCTCTCTCTCTCCTCTCTCTCTCTCAACTCTCCCTCTTTCAACTCTCCCTCTTTCAACTCTCTCTCTCAACTCTCTCTCTCAACTCTCTCTCTCAACTCTCTCTCTCTCAACTCTCTCTCTCTCTCAACTCTCTCTCTTTCAACTCTCTCTCTCATTTTTCAAAGAGTATATATAAAATAAAAATGCCATTTTCATTTCTGTTGCATTTTTTTTTGTTATTTTCATTGAAATGTATACTTTTTAAGGCATGAAAATATTGGAAAAGGTCAAATAGGATTGGAATGTTTTCAATTTTTAATGAATGATTCTCGTTTCTCCAATATGCCATTAATCTTGGAAACTCCTGATGTAAAAAAGGATGGAAGTATTTGGAGAAAAGAAATCCAACAATTATATCAAATGATTAAGAAGAAATGATTTAAAAAAGCATAAAAGTAACATTTTCTACAATTTAATAAAATAGTAAAAAATGTATATATTTTTACTATTTTATTATTTTTTTATGAAATTTGAAACACAAAACAAATTCGTACTGTCATTGAATGAAGAAGATATATATGTTTAACATTATTAACATTTTCAAAACATATGAAGAAGAGAATTCTTTCATATTTTCTAGAAAATGGGATAAAAGTTTATTTCTTTTATTTTATTTATATTTCTTTTATTTTATTTATTTCATTTTTTCTCATTTCTTTCATTTCTCTCCATCCTTCCTTCCTCTTATTTCTCTCTCTCTCTCTCTCTCACATTTTGTATATATTCAAACATTCTCTCTCTCTCCTTTTTTTCTCTTCTTCTTCTTCTTATATAAACTTTTTAATTTTATTTTTTATTAAATAAAAAGATTTCTATTTAAAGTATAAGAAATCTCTCTCTTCATAGTAGTGTTATTTTTCATTCATTTTTCGATATCTTTTCAATGCTTTTATCTTCTTTTTTAAGATAATCTTATTATTAATAACTTTTTCTTGTATTTTTTATAAGCTTTGTATAAAAAAAATTTCAATCTATCCATTAGAAGAGACATTCTTATTTTTTTTATAGTAAATATAAAAAAAATTTAAAATGCAAAGGAAGAAGAAGGAGGAGAAGATATATTTCTTTTATATCTAATAGAAAATTCTTTATTTTAAGAGATGTTTCTGTTTTAAAGATTTTATTTTTTTTTATATATAAAAAAAGATATTTGTGAGTGATTTGATCTGTGTGTTGACAAAAAAAAAATATATAAAAAAAAAATTTCTTGTTTCCTTCTCAAAACAAAAAAAAATTTAAATCCTCTCTATTCACTACGAAATTCATATCATGGATACTATATATATATATTTTATATAATATATATATATTTATTATAGTATATAGGCTATGTGTATGCATTGACACAAGATGAAAAAAGTTTAATTTTTTATTTAAAAAACAAAAAATTCATTTCTCTAAACATTTAAACACAAAAATAAAAATATATCAAAATTGTATTTCTTCTGTTAACATCTCTTTAGCCATAATAATATCATTCATAATTTGTAGATCCTAAAGAATTCCTTTCTTCCATTTCATCCACTTGAAATGTTTGCATTTTATCTATACAAACAAAATAAAATTTTTACAGAAAGAGAGAGAAAGAGGAGAAGAAGAAGATGAGAGAGAAGAAGAAGATGAGAGAGAAGAAGAAGAAGAAGATGAGAGAGAAGAAGATGATGAGAGAAGAAGATGATGAGAGAAGAAGAAGATGATGAGAGAAGAAGATGATGAGAGAAGAAGAAGATGAGAGAAGAAGATGATGAGAGAAGAAGAAGATGAGAGAGAAGAAGAAGATGAGAGAGAAGAAGATGGGAGAAGAAGAAGAAGAAGATGAGAGAGAAGAAGAAGAAGATGAGAGAGAAGAAGAAGAAGATGAGAGAGAAGAAGAAGATGAGAGAGAAGAAGAAGAAGATGAGAGAGAAGAAGATGGGAGAAGAAGAAGCGAGAAGTGGATCAAAGGAGAGAAAAAATGGATCAAACTTCCTTAATAAATCAAGACACATTGTTTTGAACACTATTTCTAATGTTGATAAAAAATAGCCTCCTACATCCTCATCGATTCTATCCTTTGAGTTAAAAACATCCAACAGTATTTCAAAATCTCATTTGAAGACATCTTACACAGTTTCTCTAAATTATTTTCATAGAAATAAAACAACAAGAGATGTATTTTATTTTTATCAAACTCAAAATATTTCAAAAAGCATGGAAAAAAAAATATACCACTTCCAAAGTTTTTGCTACCTTCTACAAATTGTAATAAATGTGGAGGGAGAGATGTGGGCAGCTCGCCTCCAGCCAATTTCACATCAATCAAATGACGTGCCAAACAATATTCATAGAAATCCAAATAACCATCATGTGTGACATCCGCCAAATTCCAAATCCTTTATTTGAGAGAATCATATTTAAATATAAATAATTGAGGATATCCATAAGAAGTTGGATACAAGAGGATACATCAGGAAAGATTCCCTCACATACCCTCTAGTTATATAACTTGCCCTACATACTCTCAACCACACATGTTATGCTGGAAATCTTTAGAATTCCTCACTCTATATTCCATAGAGTGTTTGCATACTCTACGAATTGTTGAAGCCATTTTTAATCTAATGCTTTTGTTTCATTTATTCTCTTTTTCAATAGCTTCTCCTTCATATATCGCTTTCCCAAACACAGCCACATCTTCTTCATACATCTCTTTCCTAATCTCTCACGCCTCTGATGCCTTCCATCGCTTCTTCCTCCTCTTTCGCCACCTCCTCTTTCGCCACCTCCTCTTTCGCCTCCTCCTCTTCCTCCTCCTCTTCCGCCTCCTCCCCCATCTCTTCCTCCCCCATCTCTTCCTCCCCCATCTCTTCCTCTTCCTCCTCCTCTTCCTCCCCCCCTCTTCCCCCTCCTCTTCCTTCTCCTCCTCCTCTTCACGCCATAAAATTTATCAATGTGATTTGAGGAGGTAGATGTATTTCTCAGTCCTCTAAATGAAACGCATCTCTTCTATCTCTTTGAATATTTCCAAAATTCCATTTTAAAATATCTTTCCAACCTATGTAAAACACTTGCAGGCAATCTACTTTTGATTAAATCTGCTTTTCCAGCAGTTCCATATACACGATTTTGTCCATCTAATGGAAGAGCTTCAAAATCCTTATAAAAAAAAAAAAATTATGAAAAGAATGCATTTTATTAGAATTTTTTTTTTTTTTGATGAAAAATAATGAAATTGAAACCTTTTACACAATTTATAAAAAAATAATACTACACGCTTTGTAGACTATTTTAGTAAATTCTCTTCATTTACAAATTTATTCTATATTTAAAATAAACCATTTTATTCCTTTCAACAGCCCAACACAATTTTTTACATTTTTATATTTATCCGCATCTATAGGAGATTTTAAAGCTTCATTCATTTCCCATTGTGCTCGAGAAGATCCTTTCAATTTAAAGAATGGACTTGAACTTGTATCCACAATAGATCCTGATTGTTTTAATAAAGGTTCTTTAGCCTGTAATTCGAATTATATAAATTTTAAAAAAATAATAAAAATTGTATAAAACTTTAAATTTTCTATTAATTTTCTATAAAAAAATATTCAAGAAAATTCTTTTTTATTTTTTATAAATTATTTTATTTTTACTTTATTTTATTCTTTATATTTTCTCAATTAAACAATAAAAACTTACCGCATCTTTCACCAAAATATTCATATATTTTGGCATATTCACAGACAAAGCTTGATCAAGGTTAGAAATAGCTTTTGAATCCAATTTTGGTATTGTATTCCAATCTAAAGCAGTTAATTTGGCCTGTAAATGAAATATAAAATAATTTATAGAAGGAAAATCTTGTATTTTATTTTTATAAAAAATTAAAAAGTAGTAGAAAAAAGTATAATTTACTATATAAAAAAAATACTATTAAAAATTGTTGTATCCTAAAAAAAATGAAAAAATCCTATAAAAAAATTCTTTTATGAAAAATATTATAAATTTATAAACAATACATTTCTCCATTTTAAAATTCTTTCCTCCTTTATCTTCTTTTATATTTTTAATTCAATTTACGCATTTATTTCTTTCATTCCTTTTTATTTAAATCTATTTTTAAAAAAAAATTGTTAATTCTTTCAACATATACTATTTATAGAATTCTATTAATTTATAGAATTCTCTCTTTATTTATTTATAGAATTCTTCTCTGTTTCTATAAAAATGTCAATTATTTCAACATATATATATAAAAACGTAAAATAACCTGCATGGTAGCAAGAGGTGGAAAATCTCCAATAGAAATTCCATTTTCATTTGCAACAGTTTCATAATGATCTTTCAATTTGTCAATGAGAAGTTTTTTTTTGGATTCTTTTCCAAATAATGGAATTTGTTTACGTAAATGTGTCAACAAAAGTGCATGGCACTGATAAAAATTATATATTCAAATTGAAAAATAAATTTTAAGAAGAAGCAGAGAAAATAGAAAAGAAAAAAAAAAGAGAAAAAAAAGAAAAAAAAATGAGAAAAAAAAGAAAAAAAAATGAGAAAAAAAAGAAAAAAAATGAGAAAAAAAAAAGAGAAAAAAAAGAAAAATAGATTAGAAAAATGAAAAAAAAGAAAAGAAAAATAGATGAAAAGAAACATGCAGAACAAAAAAACCTACCAAAATCAAAATATAAAAGAGTAGAGAGGAATGAAAAAAAAAAGAAGCTCACTTTATTCTTCTTCTTCTCTAAACCATTTCAAAATCTGCAATATATATATACTTCATTTTGCAGCCTTTTAAAAGTATAAATTTCTTTCTTCTTTTCCTAATTTCCTCCAAATTTTTCCAAAAATAATAAAAGTACAGAATACGATGAAGAGAAAAAGTATACAATTTTTTTAAAACGTTTTTTTACTTTAATAGTTCGCATGCGTTTGACAAAATCATTCAATTTTCTCAATGAGGAGGATCTTGGAAGAAGAGCAATATCTGAAAATAAATCATTGGCCTGTAATAAACAAATATAAAAAAAATATAAAAACAAATATATTAAAATGCATAGTTTATTTAAAAATTTAAAGTATCCATTTTATTACCTCTTCTTCAAATAATTGTCGATTATCATTATTTTTCAACGGTTGATCCCAGAAAGATCCAACGTACACACGCATAACTTCAGGAGAATTCACAACCTAATAAAAAAAATTGAATATACTATAAAAATTCTTAAAAATAATATTAAAACCATTTTTTTCTAATTAAAACACGTAGAAAAAAACAAAAAATTGTTTGAAAAAAGACTATACTTTAATAATTTAATCAGTCTTTATTTTTATTTTTATACAATTTTTTCTATATTTTATTAAATTATTTTTTCCTACTACCTTCCCCAATGACCACATGAGTGCTCCAAAAACTCGTAGAAGCTGCCTATTTGCCATAGCATCTGCTTTATTAAGGAGAATTCGAATTTTTGATTCATGATTTCTATGCATTTTTATATATACACAAAATAAAAAAATAGTATGAAACGTTTGTTGCATGTTCATCTTTAAATTATTTTTGCATCCTTTTTATATATGAAATTTTATTTGTATAGTTTCTCTTTTACTTCCATTTCTAATTTTCTACACATTGCACTTTAATTTATCTTAGCTTTTTCACATTTCTCTTTCAATGCATTTCTTCTCTCTTTCAGTATATTTCTTCTTCTCTCTCGCATCTCTTCATCTCTCTCTCATCTCTCTCTCTCATCTCTTCATCTCTCTCTCATTTCTCTCTCAACTCTCTCTCTCTCATCTCTTCATCTCTCTCTCTCATTTCTCTCTCTCAACTCTCTCTCTCTCATTTCTCTCTCAACTCTCTCTCTTTCAACTCTCTCTCTCTCCCCCCTCACCCCCTCTCTCTCTCCTCATCTTTTCTTCACAGAGTTTAAACACTCAAACAGTATTTTATTTTTCTCAAAAAATAAAATTTTATCTTCCTCTTCATGGATGTGTACATACCGTAGCACGCCAATACATCGTTGAAATTCATCAGAAATATCCAACTTATAAGCATCAAAAAATAATAAAATGAGATCTGCTCTCTCAGCAAACCATTTTACAACACTTTCAAATTCATAGCCACGACTTGTTTGCTTTGATCCACTCAAAATTCCAGGAGTATCAATTAAAGTCACACCCTAATAAATTAAAAAATCACGAAAGAAGAAGAAATGCAGCATTTTAGAGAAATTATGTAAATAGAAAAATAAAATAAAAATCTTAAACGTAGGCTTACTCATGCAATAAAATTTATATAAAAAAACACAACTATAAAGGAAAAAATCTATAAATTTCAAAAAGAAAGAATTTAATCACACACATTTTTATATATATTTTTTAAAAATTCTATTAAATCTACCTGCAAAATAGGAACAGGAACTTGGGATACAACAAAACGAGAAAGAAAATCATTTCCAAAATCCGATAAAGGAAAATAGGGACTTTTGCCATCCGCAGCTGCGGCATTTCCATAAATTAACTATTTCAAACAAAATATTAAAACTCGTTAGAAGAGAGATGAAAGAGAGGAAAAATAAGAGGAAGTCTATACAGTCTTTCCTCTTGAGCATTTCCTCTAAATTTCACAAAATATATAATAGATAATTAGCCAAAAAAAAAACAGGAACATGCCTTTCATTCTTTGAGAAGAATAAGAGAAGGTTTAAGGAAGGTAAGAGATACAGGAGTCTCTACATAGAATCTTACTTGATCTACTTTTCCATATTCTACAGCTGTAAATCGATCTGTAGTTGGCTCTGGTCCAATCAATTGACCATTATAATCTCTTTCAAGGATATGTCTAATAAACGTTGTCTGCATTTTTAACACATTTTTTTATTTTTTTATAATATTTTATAGTGTCAGAATTCTCCGCATGGGATCCTCCAGAGAGGGATACGTTACAGCATTCAAAATATGACATTCAAAGACTATGAAATAATAGATTCTCACACCAAATTAGGCTACAGTGTAGTACAGGTTGAGCAAAAGAAAATCAATAAAAGCACAGCGAGCTAGGAATATAGCAAACATCTTTAAACAGAGAAAACTATGAAAAACGTCTATATTTTTAAATTGAAGAAAAATGCAGTCAATTTGTGGTTTTTACAACACACCTTGCCAGTGGAATATTGTCCAAGCAGAAGGATCATTGGACGAGCATCAAAATCTCCTTCACTCAGAAGGGGTGAGTAGAATTTGCTGAAAAAAAATTTTTGCTCCAGTGGATACATACTAGAGTTGTAAATTTGTTGCATGGAGGCTAACACAGACACACACGATTCTAAATCCTCCGGACCTTTTTTTTTTCGCATCATTGTGGAAGAAAATTATGAGATATACTTCAAGGAGGTTTCAATCAGAAAATTAGCTAAAATAAAAATATACATAACGAAGGGAATGCGTTTTCATGCGAAACTAGAATGCATGAACAAGCAAATTTCATCGTAAACACATAAAACTGCAGTATCTCAACGGTTCCCTCCTATTTTGAAGTAGGAACAGCCGATTGATAGAGTGCCTATGTGAGGCAACGAAAGCAACGCTGCATCATCACTTACAAGAAAAGGAATGCAATCTCAGGGTAGCTAATCACACTCCTCTAGGAACCTCTCACTGGTAAAGAAAGAATACAACAAGCAGCAAAGAAGACGAAAAATAGTCAAATGGTAGCATTAGCAAGCAACGAAAAAACTAGAAAATGAAATTTTGCTCTCATTCTTTGTATAAGAAATATAGACGTGCGGAGAAAACAGAGATTCTAAATAAAAAGGTAAAAGAATGAACAAGAAGATTTTACATTGCCGGGTGCAGACCGACAGCAAAGCAATTAACAAAAGCTAAGAAGATTGAACTATGAGAAGCAAACGACATGCATATTTCTCCAAAACTTCTTCTCTAGTTTTGTTCAAAAAAGGGAAAAACAAAGAAACGGGAGAAGAAATGAGAAAACAAGGGATGAAGGTAACCAAAACGCAGATTTAACGAAGAGAGGGTGGGATGACAATACCAGCTCCACAAAAAGGGAAAGCAATGTAACCCTTTTACTGTTCAATTTCATTTGTTGCGTGAAAAGTTCCGTTTACTAGGAGTTTTTATTATGAGTTTTAGATTGCACCACAGCGTGCGTTCTATTGGCATCCTAGTTGCAATGACAAAAAGGTATAAAGGACAAACCTTACGAAAGGAAGAGTAAATGCGGTCACGGGTGTAACGCTGGATAAATCTTTAACAATAGGGTGCTATTTTAGCTTATAATCAAACTACACAATTCAGCATATATGATAGCACTGATTCGAATGTTTCTCTTTGCAGCATAAACGAGATTTCAATTGCGGTGGTGCAGAGTAACTATTCAAAAGCCAAAACTAGGTCAAAGTAGCACAGCATATATTTAATAATTGTTAAAAAGTTATCGCAGCGATGCACAAAGGATAGATATTATATTCCACTCATAGACATTTTCTTTTCACTCACAAAACAAAGAAGAAAATATACAATGAGATAAGCATGTGCAAGCATACCACTTCATACTTTCCCGCATGGAAAAGAAGGCCCCCATTATTCAGCAGTATCGAAATTCTTTCTCTGCAGCCTCCCCCTGCGGGCACCTTGCGTTAGAGAAAAATGCATCGCGTCCCCCCAATTTGCACTTTAGCATCCACTTTTGCGAGTTCACCCCCGAACGGACGGCAAACAAACTGTAACAGCTAAACTTACCTTGTTACGGTTGGCCGTTCATCCCAGGGTAAAAGTAGCATTGCTTTTTTCACCCTTCAATGTATTGCTTAAAGCATGACGTTGTTGCAAAGTCGCACGAGAGTGCTCTTGTAGTAATTGTTTGCGTTGTAATTTCCCCCTCGATACACACTCTTCTCGTGTGCGGTGCTTGGCATGAATGACTTGCAAAAATGACACTGAAATACATGGAGCTATTTATTCAATCTTACTTAAAAGAAACTTTTAAAGTTATTAAGTTGCTTTTTGATTGAGAAATGTTAATAAAATATCTTGAGATTTTATTCGAATTAAATATAAAATAGAAAACATATTTTATATGTAGCAAGTCGGAAATATAATTTATTCCAAGGGCCCCTGCAATTAAAACTCTAACAAAGACAGTGATCAGAGCAAATTCATAAATGAGCAGATTGCTGTTGTCTTGAAATATTCCCAGTTTTGCAGTTGCAAACCACGGAATTAAGTTGACGAAATGAACTTCTTAACGATACGTTAACTATACAAGCACACTTCATTGGGTTTGAATGTGGTGCGTGCGTTGTGGTTTTTGTAAACTATTCCTACTAGCGTTAGCGACATTCTGCCAGTTGTATTATTTCAATTTAGGCTGATTATAATTCTTTATGTGGCAGGACGTTAAATAGTGGATTCCCATTTAGCAAACAAGAAGGGCGTATTTTACGATTCCTTAAACGGAAAATGAAACTTTATTTACGTAGATAACTACTAACTGCAGAAATAAGTGAAGAAAAGGGAAAATCATTCACTCCTTCGTTCATCTACGCTGATAGAAAAGACCAGGAATTAAAATATGAACTTTAATTAATGCTTTCCTCCTCTTCCAGGTGTAAATTAAGTGCATTTCTATCGCGGGAAAGCATCCTTAAGGAGGATATTTTGATTCTTGCAAATGTTATTCGGCTCGATGATCTTAAATGTAATAAAGATAATTATTTTGCTGCTTTATCTGCCGAGTTGTTGCAATGAATGAATTACGTGGCAGATATGCAAAGAAAATTTTGGTGTAAAACAAAATGTTTAATAAAAGAATTTCTAAAGAGAGAGTTAATACTTAACAGCGACTTCTTACTTGAACTACTTATAGAAAATGTTATCCTTGCCTGACAAATCTCACAAAAAGAACAGGTAACCACACTCACAACATGTATAATTATCTATCGAACAATAATAATACTTGAAAAGAACTTCCCCCCTCACTTTAATCACTCAATTGCAGGGGTTAAGTTAATTGCCGCTACTCGCGCGTTGGTTGCATTTGCGTGCACTCAAATACAATCCTAATCGCTTCTCTCTTAACTTACTACTACTCCAGGGACCATTACGGAATAAAATAACTCTTACATCCTTTCAAAGTTACTCCGTATCAATAAGGAAATTAGTTTCTGCTGTTGATTTAACTAGTTTAGGAGAAAGAACTATGTACTAAAAGACATAATTATTCCAGTAAAAAATAATTATAATAAACTAAATAAAATATAGTGGATATTATGCAGCAGAGCAGTACCATTGTTGCATAATAGATACATTTTGAGTTTTATTGGGATTTGTAATAAACAAAAGCTATTTCATTTTTACTTTCGACTTAAATTTTATTTTAAAAATACAAAAAGGAGCTTTGACTTTCCCTTGGCGATTTTAGAACGGAAATGTAATTTTTTTCTATAAGAGATGCAAGTGAACTCAAATTTTTGCGTGTATGTACGGTATAAAGATTGCGCTAATATCTTTCTAAGCTTTATTTATATTGATACTGCTAATCTATTGCTAGATGAAGCAAAAGTTGTTTCTCTCATTAGTATACTAATCCGTTAGGTAGCGATGCCTTCTTCCGGTAAAATGCTTTCAACCCGCTGTTGTTGCCGAAGCAGAAGAAAATAACTGATACTCAAGCATCATCAATAGTTCTAGAATTCAAAGTTAACTTTGATTCGCTGAATGCAAGTACTACGTTTTAGCAATACACGTCAAAACTCTCTTCTTCTATATCCTTTCAATCCGAAATCCTTTACAATCTAGCTATTTTGGTGGCATTACCAATTATTTTGCGCTTTCTATTCGCACGTATTTGACAACTTCATCTCTAAGTCTACGAATATGGTAAGACAATTTTGCTTTTCACAAATTGCACATCCCTTATGGCAGAGGTTTCCTTTGGTATATTTTTTGAAAGACAATTGGTTTCAAATTGAATGTGAATGATTTCAATTTAATATGGAAATGGGGGAGTCTTGCCCCAACACTATTTATTCGTGCTTTTATTGCATAAATTGTAAAAATTGGATGGCTTGTATCTCTCACCACTTCAGCTGCTTCACTGCGCTTCATGCTGTTGATACGTGCGAAATCAAATCAGGCGCAACGAAACATTTTTTTGTCTCGCCTAGCTCATCGTTGCAGTTTTAGCGTAATGAAGGTGATTCGTGGCTAGGGTACTGTGGCTTTATAGGGGCTCTAATCAGGTTGCAAGGTTGAGTGGGAATTTTACAGAAAAAAAGTCAAACACGTGGTCTGATGTCAATTATTTTTGAACAGAGCTTAACTGTACTTTGTGCTATTTCTTTTAAATAACTAAAAAGAAAAATGAATAAAATCCCAAACTCCAAGTTCAGCTTTATTTAATTTAAATATTCTTTTACAAAAACTGCGTTACTGCAATAGTTACTTCACGTGAGCATTTAAAAAACGTTTTTGTTATCGCAGTTGATATAAATACATATTAAAAACGGACGCATAATTCTATGTGATGATGAACGGGAGAAAAAGTGAAAATAATTCCGCGCAGTTTGAAAAGTTGTGGAAACTATAATCATTGTATTGGTAAAATAAGTTCACTCCACCGCACCGAGATGATATCTTGTACTTATACACTGTTTTTATCTAATTACTCATTTCACACACGCTGCTAATCAGAAATTGGGTCAACATAATCTACAATAAATATTCACAGAATCGGAGCGGAAAATAATCGTTCAGTACGACTAGGTCATGCTCACTCAACTGCTACCATAACTTATATAGGCGCTTGGCCAACTCACGACACTCAGCAGACAGGATTTGCTATTTGCACTTCAAAGAGCATACATACTAGTCACACTAATTCTCCTTTTAAAATAGGGTCTTCCTCATGCAATTTACAAGGGTAACCTTTTTATTAATTTGAAATGAATTTTCTGAGCAAAATTACAACTTTTCATGTTACCTGTAGAATATACGAAGTATGTAGGTGTCTACACTGACAATAAATAATACTACCTTACTAATTGAAATCTTTGGATGCAAAATCGTGTGCTCCTGCATTCCTATTTTTGTAGCATTTTCAAAAGTAATGCATGCGATAACCCAATTTTTCTGGTAAAAAAGGGTACTACATCCCTTTGTCTTTTCGCTATTCCGCCATGGTTAAATCTCCCATAAGCATAGGGCCGCTAAACTCGGAAGTAACAGTCAATTCTCCTTTTAATGGCTCTATTTCCGGAGACAGGAGCCCTACAGATACACTCATCAACAATTTTTCTACGGATTCTCATCAAAATGAAGCAACAAAGTCACCAGTCTCCATTCTCGCCGGTCCTTCACATTTGAGAGGACATAGAAATCGATCACGTCGCAACGCTCGCGCAGAATCTGACTGGAACACCTTTACTTCGATAGAAATAGGCTCTGCTTTTGCTTCTTGTATTTCGCCCCAAGATGGCTCTCCAATTAAAAATGATCGAGCATATAAACCCGAGGAAATTTGCGATTTCCATGGAAGCAACATTGTTACAAGCAACGAAAAAGCGACGGCTATCGATGAAACGCGTAGAAAAGTACATAATGAGATTCATGGCACTCCATTCTCATCAGCAAATTATAGGCCCCATGCTCCTGGAAATGCAAAAGGAGCATCTACTGTCACAGAACGAGATATTGAACGCGTGCGTGCAAATTATATCTAATATTTTTTCCTATACCTACCACGAAGCAAACGTTTACATTGCCATTTCAAGAGACTTTTCAATGGAATGCTTACGGCGTATCGATGCATGGGAGTTTGTGCATAGTTTGGTGTATTTATTCTCTTGGTATGAATTTCTTTGCGTGCATTTTTGTAGAATTTCCCATTTATTGCACCCTCTGAGGGATGCACTGGAAAGTATGGACGAAAAATGCGAAATATGATACCAAAATGCTCCTTTGACCTGCTCTTATCCATTTTTCCAATTGCTTCGGTATTGCAAACTTATTCCAAGGAGAATATTCTGCCAGATCTTACCAGTGGCATTTCAGAAGGTACAGTGTGGCATTTTTCAAGAGAAAATTTGCTGTGATAAAGCATTATTTAATGATTCTATAGCAATAAATCTCCTCATCTTTCTGAAGCAGAATTGATGTGAAGAGAGGGGTAGATACAGACCAGCAGCAATTTTAAGACTATGGGAAGGTAGACATCCACTGTTGGCATGTAAGCTCTAAGTAAAGGCCAAAATAGGGTAATGAACTAGAGAACAAATAGTTTTACTGAGGAGAAATAACAGAGAGGGGAAGAAATAGAAAACAGGATAACAAAAAACGATAAAATGCACTAAAAATTGATAACTACGAAACAAGTATCCACGCTATTTAAAACTGAGAAAAAAACTAAGCAAATGAATAAAGAAAAAGTGTAGAAATAAGAGTTTTCTGGACGTCAAGGTCTACACACGATAGAGAGATATAAATATCTTTGAGAAATTACAGTAATCGTTAAGATTTATACACGATAGAGAGGTATAAATATCTTTGAGAAATTACAGTAATCCGTCTTCCCTACTGTGCAGATTCTCAGTTTTGATCCATTAGTATTTTTTTTCAAGATTTAAAAAAGCGATTACACCCATAACTTGGAATTCCATCGTTATTTTTATTTTTGATTTCTCAGTTTCATTGCATCACTTTTTCTCTATTTTTGTAGTTTCTGTCGAAGTTTTTCCCCACATTATTTTGCTATTTATTTTTTAAATGTAATTTTATCATTCATTATTAGGTATTATGGCGGTTCCTCAAGGCATGTCTTATGCCTTACTAGCCAATATGCCTCCTCAATATGGACTCTATAATGGATTAATGTTTCCTCTTGTATATCTAATTTTTGGTACAAGCATGCATGCCTCTCTCGGTGTATCTTCTATTGAAAATATATTAACAGCGCAATCGATTCAACAGGTGAATTTGAAAATTTATGAGAGAGATTTTGGTAGTCTCTACATTTTTTATGTGGGAGAAATGTGTGCGTTATTTGTTTTTTATAGGGGGGGAGTGATTTTAAACAGCAGATAATTTTTAAAAATATTTTATTATCATTTTCAATATAAACTTTTTTCTTAGTTTTTAAGATTTAAAATTTGTTTTAATTTAATCCTTATGATGTATAGTCTTTGAAACATTCGTTATTTTAAAGAAAATGATGGATATCTTTTATTTTTTCAAGGCTAATTTTCAAAATGAAACTCTTCGTATTGAGGCGACGATTGCTCTATCGCTTTGTGTGGGTATTATTCAGATATTACTGGGATTCTTAGGTGAAAATTTTTTTGATATAAAATAATTTTGTCTGAGGAGAGAATTTTTAATGGAAATGTTTTCGATGGTTTGTAATTTAATTTTTTTTTTTTTAAATCTTTTCATGAGAGTGTTTGAGTGAGACATTGAAAAATCATTTTTGTGTGAGTTTTGTATTTCATAGAATGAGAAAGATGATGATATGAAATGAAATATAAATGAAATGTGAAAAAAAAAATTAAACAAAATAAAATATGTGGAGAGATATCTCAATTGGCCATTCTTTGGTTTTTTTTTTTTTTCGTACTTTTTTTGTATAAATATTTTTTCATTGTTTATAAATTAAATTTTTTTTTAATAATTTTCCTAAAAGTAAAGTTTTTATTTTTAGAATATTTTATTTATTGTTTCTTTCATTGTCCATATCCCTTTTTATCTTTACAATTTTTTCAGTTCATCTGCAAACATCCTGCATTTTCTCACAATGTCTACATCCTCATCATAAATATTTTTCTAAATGTTTGAACTCTTCTTTATAAATTTCTTCTTCTTCTTCTTCTATAGAATCAGGAGTTCTTTCCAGTCTTTTGGCTGATTCTGTATTGAGTGGATTTACTACTGCCTCTGCTTTTATTATTGGAACTTCTCAGTTGAAGCATGTATTTGATTTTTCTCCTCCTCCTGGTGGAACATTGTTTGATATTCCATAGTAAGAATTTGAGAGGGATGAAATCTTTCTAGATTGTGTATATTTTTTATTTTTTATGAAGAGAAAACTGGAAAAATTTTGGAAATACTGTATAATTAAAATATTTTTGTAGATTTTTCTATTAAAAAAAAAAAGAGAGAGAAATGAAGAAGATAGTTTAGAGTTGTTTTATCGAGGGGAAAACGTTGGATGAAATAATGGAAGAAGAAGAAGAAAAATGGGTAAGAAATTGAAGAATAAAAGAAGGATATAAGATAGCCAAGCACACATGAAATTATAATTATAATTTTTTTTTTTAACATTTTTTTGCTGTGAAAATATTTTAAATTTTTTTCTTTTTCATGAGATTCGTTTTATTTATATGCATTTTTTTGTTTCATTACATTTCTATTGGAAACTTTTTATATATCTCTTTTGTAAAAAAATTCTACAAATTCACTGTTTCTTCCTCTAATTTTTAGATTTTTTTGTATTCTCTAACAGCACCTGGTGGTATTTCATTGTCAATGTACAGAGAATAAATCCAATTACAGTTACTCTTACAGTATTGGGAGTAATCATTCTGGTGGTTTTTCAAAAAATCAATAAAAGGTATTTCTTTATTTTTTAGGAAATGCCAGAGGATGAAGATGAAGAGAGGATGAAGATGAAGAGAGGATGAAGATGAAGAGAGGATGAAGAGAAGATGAAGAGAAGTTGAAGAGAAGTTGAAGAAGAAGAGAAGATGAAGAAGAAGAGAAGATGAAGATGAAGAGAGGATGAAGATGAAGAGAGGATGAAGATGAAGAGAGGAATATAAATGATGAACGAAAATTATTTAAAAAAGAATATCGTCTGGTAGTACAAGAAGTTTTTGAGAGTTTCATTATAGTTTTTTAATTTTTATTTGAGAAAAGAATTTTTCATAAATGGGAGACTTTGTTGGAATTTTGTTTAGCTTATTCTCTTTTTTATATGAAAAAATGTAGCAAAGATGAAAATTTCAAATTATTTGAAGGAAAAAATTCTCTGCTTACAAGTAATTTTGTTTCTATTGAATTTATTCTACTATTCTATGATTAAGATAGTAAACAAAGAAGAAGGAATGACTGAAATTGTTCTTTTCTAGTATTTATGAAAACATTATTTTGTTTAATAACGATATTTCTTTAGCATTTTCTTTGAATTTTTTCATTTTTTACATTTCTGAACGTTTAATATATTTTTTTTCTATTTCTCTCACTTCAATGCATTTTTTTCTCTCTTTCTCTTTAATTTTTTGAAGGAAAATTACCTTCATTTCTTCTTATTTGACCATTTTCTTCATTTTTTCTATAAAATAAAACTGATCAATTTCGTCTTTGCTTCCTCTTCATCATTTTATTATTTTAATTAGATGGTTTCGTCGATTTCCTTTTCCAAATACTCTCTTTTTACTTGGAATTTCTATATTTATCATCTGGATTGCAGCGTTAGATAAAAAATTGGGAATTCGTGTGGTGGGAGATATCCCCAATGGATTTCCAAGATTCATTATTCCTTCTTTTACACTTACACATAAATTGACAAGTTTGTTATTTTTGTGATTTTTGTATATAAACATATGTGAAATATGTGAAGATTTATCTTCTTCATGTAAAAGTTTTATAAATTGATTGGATTTTTGTGTTTTATTTTCATATTTTTGTTATCTTGTTTTGATTTTCTCCCTTCCTTTCTTCATTTTTCTTCATTATATTTTTTCTCTTCGTTTCAACTTCATTTTGATGGCATTTTTCTCTTTTATTTCTTCATTTTAACTTTTTTTTATATTTTACAGCTAAAGAAGGTGTGGTTATTGAAGATTCAAAATTAATTATTTTCGATTTACTTCTTCAAGCCCTTCCTTTGGCTGTGATGTTTTATATTATTCATATTTCCATATCAAAGAGTGTGGCTCAACAAAAAAATGTAAATAGAGTGAAGTATATTCAAAGAAATTTAAAAAATAAAAAAAATTAAAGAGAAAAAGTAGAAATTTATTATTTTTGTCACTCTATAAGAAATTGAATTCATTTTTCTTCTATAGATGCATTTGTTGAAAATTTTGAGAAAAAATTTGCAATGCGGAGAAATATCTAAAAATAATTCCAATGAAAAAGAGAAAAAATATAATTTCATGTAATTTGAGAGATTTTTTTTTTAATTTTCAGTTGTTTTTTTTTTTTTAATAAAATTAATAATTTCCTTTTATTTTTTCAAGAATTTTTTTTTATAATTTATCTTTTTTCTTCCTTCAATTTTTTTTTTAATTTTGACATCTCTTTTTTTTCTTTAACCATTTTCTATTTTGTTTCATAAAACTCTTTTTATATTCACAGAAAACTCTATTTTTTTTTTTTATAGAATTATATAATTAATCCAACTAAAGAATGGAAAGCTTTAGGCTGTGCAAATATATTTGGAAGTTTCTTTCGTTGCTTTCCTTGTGCAACTTCTTTATCAAGAACTTCTGTTATTTCTGAGATGGGAGCCAAAACGATTCTTCATAATATTCCTTATTCTTTTATTATTTGTTTAACTCTCTGGTTCATCACACCTCTTCTTTTTTTTATTCCTTATTCTATTCTAGCCTCTGTTGTATTTTATGGTGTTTATGGAATGATAAATTTCAAAGCAGGTTATCAAATTATTCGTCTTGGTGAGTGTAATTCATATTTATTTTTATGAGAACTAGGGGAGGAGAGGGGAGGGGAGAGGGGAGGGGAGAGGGGAGGAGAGAGGGGAGGAGAGAGGGGAGGAGAGAGGGGAGGAGAGGGGAGAGGAGAGGAAAGTGTGGGGAGGAGAGGGGAGAAGAAAGTGTGGGGAGGAGAGGGAAGTGAGATGCAAAGAAATGCGAGAAGGATGAACGAAATTAACAAAGAAATAAAAACAGTATGAAAAGCATAGAAATACAATAGATTAGGTTTATAAAAAAATTATAGAGAAAATGAAAATAATTGAAGGATAGGAAAATGCTACGTTCTCTGAGAGAGTTTTTATTGATAATCACGCAAATAAAATTTTTAAATAAAAATTTATTCTATAATTTTAATACGCATTTTACAATTTAATCTCTTTCTTATTCTTCGTATTATATAGGTGGATTGGATTCTGTTTTGTGGTTAATAACCTTCTCAGTAGCTCTTTTGATTGGTTCTATGGAAGGAATTATTACATCTTTTATTTTATCTGTTTTGTGGCTACTAAAAGAATCTTCTCGTCCCAGTACAGCCATTCTTGGTCAACTTCCCAATACTCATATTTATAGAAATATTAAGCGATTTCCAATGGCCAAAGAAATTCCAGGTTTTATATTTTTATTTTTAAAAAAAAAATTTGTCGAAGAAGAGGGAAAAAAAATATAAAAATTGCTGGCGTATATCTTTAACAACCAAAAAAAAACAAAGGATGAAACATGGGAGTTTATATATTATATATATATTTGAATAATAGTAGAAGCTATTGGGAAAAAAGAAATTTTTTAAAATGCAATAGAGGAGAAGAAAAATGAAAGAATGTGTGAAAATATTTTTCTTCTTGTTTGTTATTTTGAAAAGAAGAGGAATAAAATAATTTTTTTTTTCTTCTTCATACTCTAAAGAGGTTTATAAATGAAGTATTATAATTTTTTTTAAATATAGAAATTGTATACATTTTTTTTGTAGGCATTCGAATTTTTCGTTTTGATGCGTCTATTAATTTTTCCAATGCGGATTATTTTGAGAAGAAAATTTCACAAATGAATATGAATGAAATTCAAATTCTTATTATTGATGGATCTTCTATAAATCGATTGGATATGACAGCTGTTCGTATATTGCAGGTGGAGGATTTTTACTTATTTATACTATTTAGTTCAACCATGGAAGAAAGAGAAAATATATATTACTAAATATAGAAGGAGAAATGAAATATATATTACTAAATATAGAAGGAGAAAGGAAATATAAATCTATGAGGAGAAGAAATAAAGAGAGTTTAAAGTCTAGAGTGGGAGAGTAACCTCTCTCTATGTTTGTAGGATATATTTCTATACTTTAAAGAAGAATTTTCTTTCTCTCTCTATAAAAAAAAATATGAAATAGAAAAGAAATACCAGAGTCAACACCTTGTAGTTTGAAATTTGTATTTAATTTTTTTATTTGTACAGAAATTGGCAAAAAATTTTGCAGAAAATTCCAAATTATTATTATTAGCCAATTGGAAAGGCTCAATGAGAGATTTTTTAGAACGTATTAAATTTTATGAGAATGTTCCACTTGACAGGTAATATATGAGGAGAAGAAGAAGAAGAGAGGCAAAGATTTTGAAATTTGTTTTTAATAGAGGGGAAGAGAATGTGAAGTAGTTCAATTGAAACAACTTTTTGCCTTGTAAATAATTTTTTTTTTGGGATGAAAATTCCCAAAAATTTACAGCCGAGTGTTTAATTTTCATCCCATCGTGTGAAAGTTTTTGAGTGAGTGTAAAAGAAAGGTATATATGTGTATAGTGTATTATATTTAATAGTATTTGATTGGTTTGTGAATATATATATATCTATCTATCTCTCTCATATCTTATTCTTGAGACTGTTAGGGGGTGGTAGCCTTATTCTATCCCATAGTATCTATACAGTTTTACTTTATTTCATGAAATATTTTGCATTTTACTATTCTCTCTATTTTTTTAAACTCTCTGGAGGAGAGAGGGTGTGTGTGTATTGACAACACCTTCCATTATATATATATATTTTTTAAATTGCATAATAAAAAATAAAAAATGAAATCTACATCTTTCTTCTTTCTATGGTGTTTGAATGCTTTACAAAATCCAAAAAATTTCCAAAAGCTGCCTATTTCTCTCTATTTCAAGGAAATATAAAAAGAAATTTTAACCTCAGAGCCTCCTATACTCTTATGTTTTAAATATTCTGTTTTCAGATGTTTTTTATCTCTGCATGATGCTGTCTGCTGGTCCAGAGCTTACTTACATTCTATTTCCGTGAATATTTGCCCAGAGAGCGATGTATCTTCCTTTACGTATCGCAGCCATCCCTCACGAAATCCCCACACCTTTCCATCCACTTTTTACTCGCTGGATCGAATTTCAGATACTGAGTCTTCTCCCTTTTCTCGTGGGGGTGGAGATGTACGTACACCCACAACGTTTACAAGAAATCACAAACATAGAGCTGGAGAGACTGCCTCTCTCCATGCCACCGTCACTCTTTCATTTCCTCACCCTTCTCCCCGTACGAACCCCCCCTGGAGGTCAGAGCGTTTGGCACCCCCCTTTGCATCGCTGGGTGAGAAAGAGGGCGTTGAGGACACTTTTATACTTCCTCATCTTCTACCTTTTTCTGTGCCGCCTCCGCCTGTAGATACGCACGAACAGGGTAAGAGGGGGGAGAAATCCTTTGCTACAGGGGCTCCCCCTCCCTACTTACGGTCCCCTCCCCGCGTAGGAGCGTACTCAAAATCTTCATCGCTAAAAACATATGGCCTCCAACGCTCTGTATCGATTTCCCTGCCCGCTGGGCCAGAGAAATATTCCTCACAGAATGCCTCAACATCTCTGCGTCCTCTCTCTCGGCTGAAACATCTGGCGGCTGCCTTCCCCTGGGAGCGCTCGCCTTCGTTGTCTGGTAGCTTCTGGCGACGTACGACTCGCCATCGAACGTTCCCTCAACAGCCATCGTCTCCTTGTGTTAGAGGGGCGAGAGAAGGGGTTTTACCATCACTTCGTAGGCGGCTATCATTAGCAAAAGGATGGAAAGATTCATACGATAATTCTCCAGGGGAGAGAAGGCGTGGGATGCGGAGTGATTTTCGTGCCAGAGGATCTCCTGAGGCTCCCTCGGTCGCTGCTAGGCTGTCCTCCTCCTATGGAACTCTTTCTACCTCAGAGAGAGGGAATGCCTTGGCTACTCTCTCCAGAAACCCTCCCCCTCTTTGTGTAGACCCTTCTACCTATTTTGGTAATGTCTACCCGCCTCCTGTAGAAAAACCAGTCCTATTAGAGCCGTGTGGGTCGATCCATGAGATAGTCGGTGATTGCAGTCCCCCCTATGGAAAATTCTATAGATTTAAAGATGGTACGTTTGTTCCTGTGTGCTCCAGGCATACGCGTCGTGTTTCTTTAGATTACGAAAGTGATGCGCTGTGTACTCTGGAAAAATGTAAATTTTCTCTTAATAGCAAAGGGGGAGGGGGAGTCAGTCTACCCGTAGAGGGTTCTCCACTGACTGACACACACACCCAGCTGTAGAGGAATAGGGTGATGAAAATGAAAAATAAGTGTGGCATGCACTTTTGTTTCGTCATTTAAGAAGCATTGGAGTGTGAGGAGAGAATAAAGGCAAAAGATGCCTTTATTCTCTCTTGTGTCGCCCTTATTTGAAATCTTGATCCATTCGTATTTGCACCATGAAAAACGTGTAGAAATAGAGGCATCGAAGGGTTACACTGGATGAAATTTCGAAAATAAAGCCGAAACATGCTGCCATTGCACACCCTATAACCCCCTTCTATTGGAAAGAAATTGCCAGCTGAGAAACTAAGATGTGCCGAAATATCAATTAGAGCATCATAAGATAAACTGTAGTCGTGTTAGTATATAACAGCAACATCTTTTAAGATTTTCAGCATTTGTGAATATTCCCTAGTAGTAGAAATGCCTATTACTGGCATCCGAATAAATAGAGGCATTCCATAGAGTTGTTGAAATGAAAGAAATGCGGCCATACTACAAATCCATTGAAAAATTCTATTACAGATCATAAGAAGTAGGAGATGAATTCCTGGAAAATGGTATTACATTGCTGTCTAAGGGGTTCCATTGCGCGTAGTAGAGCGAAAGCATGCATTCCTTTAGTGTTGTAAAAATGTACTATTCCATTACTGCTAATAAAAGAGCAATGTTCACTTAAAAAAGTATTATTTTATTTGCTAGAAACCTAACCGAATCTATAGTTGCAAACATGCATTATGAGAAAATATCTTCGAACAAAAGCATTGTCTAATTCCTGTTGTGCAGATGGCACACAAACCAGTGCTTTCAAAAAAAATCGCTTAAATGATGATCTTTTGCATATACGCACTGAAGCAGATGATGAACGGTTGCTATGGGATGGTTTGAGTGCTCGTACACCTTTACTACAGATTGTGAAAGAAATCACAGATAATGGCAATGAAAAAACATGGAAAGTTATAAGAAATATTTGAAAATTGTAAGGGTATATGTGTAATAGAAATGATCTTCCAGGCAACTTTATTTTTGCTTAACATGCTAACAATGACGTGTATGATATACTTAAATCATTTGTTTTTTTATGTAGAGTTTCTAGTTCAAGTTTTGTGTAAAAATCTTGTTAGAAAGCATACGCCATCACATACTGACTAGAAATAACTTGTTTTAGTATCTTGTTGTGAAACATTGCCGGAGGTAGAGCTATGTCATTGTTTTATCGAAGGGTAGTAGTTTGTGTACTTTTTTCCAATGTATAATGCAATGTATTTCAAAAAAAACGAAACAAAGATTTTGCAAAACTTTTTAAAATCCCTGCTGTACTGATTTGCTTATAACAACGCGTAGAATCTAGCAAGAGCCTCTTCAAAAAGCAATAAGAGCAGACTAAGCGATTCTAACAACTTACCCGATTCCTTTAAAAAAATTCTGACTTAAGTGGCATTTTATGGGTGTACCCTTGAACACACCCACTATCTCTTTTATAATTCTTAGAACAGCAATAGTCATGTTATGAAACGTATTTAACCCGAAGGAGTACCACTTTTTCATGGTTTCTATTTCAAACCAGCATCAAAACCCTAATTTTCGAGTTCAAAATAGTTATCGACTTAGTTAACTTTAAAATGCAGCGAATGGTAAGATACAATCATTTCCTTTTGTCTCAATTCGAGTCTGAATAATCCTCTTGTGGGAATTTTCGGTGATATTCTCAGAGAAGACCAAATTAAATATAAAATGAGATAGAGGGCAACTTTCAATACAGCTAAGAATATGCTAGCGATAATTCATTCTGATCAAAACTTACTTTTTAAAAGTAAATAAAATGTGCTCACTTTTAAAGTGGGATATCAACAATGAAAGAAATGTTCTGAAATCCATTGAACAGGAAACCCATGACATCACAATGTGATCAATTTAAATAAAATTCCGTATATTAAGAATTTTTTGTGTGGCGGTGATGTAACCTTTTGCAGATTTAGGAAAAAATAAAGGCGAAGAAGGATCATTTTGACTTAAGATATACACAATAGTATTTAATGTATTAGCCCGTTTTTACATTTCTGACTACCTTTTCACAGCAAAACCTCGTGAAGAAATGCAATAAATGTTTGCAGCATAATTAAGGGGTATTGGGTAATTAGGAATAACAAAATTAACGGGTAAAAATTGCCTAGCATTACAAATACACAAGAGTAATTAGCATTTCTGGTTCAATATTATTAACAACAAACGTATTCTTTTTTTACCGAGTTTTCTAATGGAGCAGACTCATATGTCTTGTAACAAGCATTTTTAGAGCTCGTTGCGAAGGACCTAGGTGGTCGTCTCATTTATTCCTGCAGATGAAACTCAAAAAAAAACAGGGAAAGGTTTTGTCTGTTAGTATTTAGAGCGTAGCAGTTTTATGATTGAATTGTGACGTAAACAACTATTCGTAACAGTTAAAGGCAACTTAATTGACTGAAGGATAATAATGTATTATACTTTTCATGCAGTTGCTGGCTGCATCACTGCGGTACATTTGATTTTGTAACGTCGTCGATTTAAGGGCATTCCTTGGTTTTACAGTGTTCTCACCTCCCGTCAAAAGCTGCATATTGGATTTTCAACCCTAACTTCTTCCGCAATACAGGTCACCATATGCTAATTCTTCCATATTCTCTCTCTTCATCTCTTTGTTCTCTGATTCCTACTTTCTTTTGTGCGTAAAAACAATTGAAGAGGGGCGTTTACCCCTTCTCCCTAGTCAACCCTTCATCTACGTGGCCGCATAAGGTATATGAATTTCTGCATTTTCTCAGTTAGTTTTGCAAGAAGTCTTTTTAATAGCACTTTCTTAGGTCCTGTAAATTTTCTTAATTCTTTGCTTGCAAATTGAAGCAATTTTTCAGCGCATGCTATCTCTGCATGGTATATCCATGAGGAGAGAGCATGAAATTTCTGCTTTTGAATTTATGTATCATATTCTGGGTTGCTCCTTAAAAAATTCTTGCATTAAAAAGGTTAGGTTGGGAATGTGTTTTGCGTTTCATAAACGCATTCTACCACTAAGCTAGAAGAGTGGGTATTTTTTCACGGGTCAATTTAATAAAAGGCTGGTTGGTTGAATATTCTATTTTTTATTACAGACGTATGTAAATGTGCTTGCTTTATCTCTTTTTTGTAGTTTTTCATATTTCATGCGCTTTATATTTCATTGGATAGCATTCTATTCCCTACTATTTGCTTCACGACTGCAAGTTGTTTGTGTCATTGCATCTTTGTCCGGAGAACTGTACATTTGCAATTTTTTACCAAGTTTTAGCTTTTAATCTTTTACATTTTTAAATTTAGGTAATCTTCTTGAACGGGCAGAAGTTGAAACGCGAAAAATATCTTGACGTGAGCATTTTGCTTGATGTTCGCCTACTTTGACGTAATTATGTAGAAATGAAGCGATTTAACTTGTAAATCATTGCTCTTATGGAGGCATTTATTCTAGAAACACAGATTTTAAACATGGAAGCACACAAGTAATTCATTCTTCTCAACGTAGTTTCACTGACACCTTGGAGGGTGTAAAAACAGCTGGCATCTCTCGTCTTCTTTCCGCCTGACATCCCTACTGAGGTAAACAATTTTGGTTCCAATCTGCTTGGTGGATGTCCAAAGCTGAAGGAGAACCATTTTAACTCTATAGTATTCATGAATACTATAGAGTTAAAATGGATTTCCTATACCCTTTTTCCTTACTCCTCTATTCTTCATTCACTCTCCCTCCAATTTTGTTCTATCATGCATTTTTTCAGGTTTTCCTGTGGATTGATACTAAGCTTTTACTATAGTATTCCTTCGGTGGAATATCAACACAGAGTGACCCTTTCTTTATCTAGTATTCAAAAATGAAGAAGTTTGCTTCAAAAAAGCGGAAAACAGAGGATTGCAATGGGACATTGGCCTCTACCGTTGGAAAAGGTGATCCATTATATCGTATTCCAAATACGGATGAATTGCAGGCCATTCAGCGATCCCATCATCAATATCAATCAAATTTATTCAAGCTTCAGCTGGAAGAACTCACAGCAACGATGGGAATCATACCCGATCCGCTCGTAGCGGTACATTCTCATCTACAAGGTTTCTTAAAGGAATTGAAGATTTTCCTCCTCTCCCTCTCTCCTAAATCCACGGAAAATATGTTTGATCTGTTTCCATATTTGAAGTTTAAAACGCAGCAGGTAGACCCTGCATCCCCACTCAATAGCCTCCTTTGTTGAGGAGTGCGATTGCAGACTAGTTTATAGAAGTAGGAGATGGAGAGATGAGAAATGAATGCCTACTAAAGCAGAGTGGAGAGTCACGGCAGAGAGGTGAGTGGCATTAAAATTCTGATCCTTAGAGGAAGAAGAGACATCCCCTCCATTTCACACTCTATTTTATACTTGACACTTTCTCCTCTTCTTGTTGTGTTTTTTTTTTCTCCTTTTTCTCTACATTTTGTTCTTTTATATATGGCCTCTCTTTTGTAGTATAAAGAGAGAAAGATGGGAATGGAGACGTTTTTTCTATAAAATTAGGAAGGGAGTGAAGAAGGCGTGCATAGAAATGAAAGTTGAGCAGAAATTTTTTTAAGAGAGAGGCAAAGAGTTTGCTATATTCTGTGTTTCTGCACTGTCTGAGGTGGCTATAAAATATTACAGAAGAAGGCATAGAGAGAGGCAAGAGTCTCACTGTATCCCTCTCTGCTCTCTGAATTTCTACCTTCTTCTGGACGTATCCAACTCTCTACGTTTGTATATATTTTCACAGAGAAAGCATACAGCCTTCAACTTTCTTCCTCCAACACGAATAGAATCTATTGGATCGTATATGTTAAATACATGCATAAAACCTTTTCAAAACTTGGATATAGCAGTGGAAATACCAAGAGCTACGTTCTTGGCAAAAGAATATCTCAATTATAAGTATATTTATTTGAAATTTTAGTGTAGAGTAAGCGCAGACTCTCTCTCCCTCTATCCCCTTCCCCCCCTCTCTCTCTCTCCCTTCCCCTCTCTCTCTCCCTCTCTCTCCCTTCCTCTCTCTCTCTCTCCCTTCCCCTCTCTCTCTCCCTCTCTCTCCCTTCCCCTCTCTCTCTCCCTTCCCCTCTCTCTCTCCCTCTCTCTCCCTTCCCCTCTCTCTCTCCCTCTCTCTTCCTTCCCCTCTCTCTCTCCCTCTCTCTCCCTTCCCCTCTCTCTCCCTTCCCCCCTCTCTCTCTCTCCCTCTCTCTCCCTCCCCCTCTCCCTCTCCCTCTCTCTCCCTCCCCCTCTCTCTCTCCCTCTCTCTCCCTTCCCCTCTCTCTCCCTTCCCCTCTCTCTCTCTCTCTCTCTCTCATCTCTCATCTCTTCATCTCTCTCCCTCTATCCCCTTCCCCTCTCTCCCTCTCTCTCCCTTCCCCCTCTCTCTCCCTCTCCCTCTCTCTATACTCTTCCCATGAAAAGGAAGAATGGCTTTCTTTTCTTTTTTCTTATCTTAGAGGCATACATTTTTTTATTTAAATGGATTTACTGTTTATTTTTGTAATTTTTGATTGTGTCTCCTCTCTTGTTACATTGTTTTAACGTTTACTTTTAATTATCATGAATTTTTTTTTATTGTTTTCATCGCATTTGATCTTTCTCGTAGTTTAATTGCTTCCCTTCTCCCTCCTCCCCCTCGTCTTCTTCCCCTTTTTTTGTATATCTTTAAGTATTCATAAAAATACATTATACCTCTTATTTTCAGAGCTTTTAACAAACGGACAGCTTATGTTGGATATCTTTATGAAGTTCTCAGAGATGCAGCCTCCTCTTTTACACATCTCCAGCCGATGGTCTATCTCCAGCCTTGGTATGGAGATGTTTATAAACCCATTGTTTGTATGACGGTCCAATGTGTAGATTCTTCTACAGTTTCTCCTCTTCTTTTGACTGCTATAAATACGGAGATTCAAAAATGGACACTTCGCCTTCTTCCAACTCTTGAAATGGATGTTTTTAAAGATTCTGCTCTGTCTCCTGGGAAATCGTGTGTACGTACACCGATGGGTGATGCACCGTCCCCTCCCACCCCTTTTTATAATGCTTCGATTTTGGAAGATAAATGGTTTGAATGTTTCTATGAAAGAGAATAAAAGAAAGAAGAGAAACAGAGAGGAAGAATGTGTTGAACACGAGAAAAGGAAACTTTTTTGGTTTGTGGGGGAGAGAGATGAAGATGAGATGAAAGAGAGATGAAAGAGAGATGAAAGAGAGATGAAGATGAGAGAGAGAGAGAGAGAGAGAGAGAGAGAGAGAGAGAGAGAG
>JADAQX010001100.1:0-14383 GCA_015476325.1 Cardiosporidium cionae | reverse complement strand
GGAGAGAGGGGAGGGGAGAGAGAGGAGGGGGAGAGAGAGAGGAGAGAAGGAAGGGGAGAGAGGGGAGGAAGAGAGATATAGGAAGAGTAGAATGCACACACTGTATAAAACAAAAAGAGTTATTAGTAGTATATAATATGATAATTTTAAAGATTCTCCCCTTTCATATTTAGAAGGTGTACTTTTTTACGTTTTCTATGAAAGTTGAGAAAAAAATATATAATTGCAGTATTTCATGAATGTTACAAAAAATAATTAACAAACTTTCACAAGTTTCTCTCCTTTTTTCTTTTTTCTTTTTTTTCTTCTCTCATGTTTTTGTTCATAATTTCTCTTCTACTTCTAATTCTTCTTCTACTTCTAATTCTTCTTCTACTTCTATTTCTTCTTTCCTATCCCTCTTCTCTCTCTTTCTCTCTGTCTCTCTTTTTTTTTTTTAAATAGTAGCCTATCCTCTCTTCTATACAATATATATTATATATATAATTCTATCAGAGGAAAGAATTCCGTTCGTTCATTGGGTGAATTTATTCGTCAATTACCAGACGATCGTAAAGGATTGATTAAAATGAATAGTCAGCAGTTAGCAGATGTTCAAGCTTTCTGTTCTCATGTTTCTGATATGGAATTAGAAGTGAAAGTATTTGTTGAAGATGAAGAATGGATTGTTTGTGGTGATATGGCCACCTGTAGTGTAAAATTGACACGATTGAATCTTCAAGTAATATCTTCATTTTTATTTGAAATTCCATAATTCTCATATTTTTTTTCAAGAGAAAATTCTATTTTCATTGAATTCTATATAGAATTTGAGAGGAATGT
The DNA here is from genome assembly GCA_015476325.1 of Cardiosporidium cionae. NCBI lineage: Eukaryota > Apicomplexa > Aconoidasida > Nephromycida > Cardiosporidium > Cardiosporidium cionae. The sequence goes on along the minus strand of JADAQX010001100.1, from coordinate 13,561 downwards.
AATCAAAATACTATATACATGGAAATTGTTTTTTTTTTCTATTTTTTTATATATTTATATATATTTATTTTTATAGAAGGAAGAAGCGATGGGTCCAGTACATTCACCCAGTTTTCCAGAAGTAACATTTGAAGAATGGTGGATATTTCTATTAGATATGCAACGTAAGAGAATATATTCTATAAAAGAAGAAGGATATTATTTTATATATTTTTTTAGATATTTTTTAGATTTTTTTAATTTTTTAGATTTTTTATATATATTTTTTTAGATTTTTTTTAGATTTTTTTTAGATTTTTTTAATTTTTTATCCATTTCTACTTTTTTTTAAATATTTTATAATAAAAATAGATCATGTCATTGGCTTTAATGTAATTAAAAGTCTTGAACGTGTTGTTGAAGAAAGGATTCAATTTGAAGTTATGAAAGCTGGAAAACAATGTGTTCATATACATTGTATCTGTGATTCTTATCTTGGCATAGATAAATCCACAACGGTGGACTTTATAGGTCAAAGAAGAGAAGAATTTATTGGATTTAAAAAAGAGAGAAAATAAATTATCTTTTATTAATTCTTTTTAGACAAGATGTCATGGAAATTGAAGTTGTGTATTCGTTGGAATTGAGAAGATGAAAAAATTATTACCTTTTATTAGGAAGGGGATGAACTCTTTCTCTATAGGGAGAGGTGGGAGGAGAGGGGAAGGAGAGAGTATGAGGGAGAGAAGAGGGAGAGAGTATGAGGGAGGGGAAGGAGAGAGAAGAGGGAGGGGAAGGAGAGAGAAGAGGGAGGGGAAGGAGAGAGAAGAGGGAGGGGAAGGAGAGAGAAGAGGGAGGGGAGAGAGGAGGGAGGAGAGAAGAAGGAGAGAGAGAGTGAGGGGAAGGAGAGAGAGAGAGTGACGGGAGAGAGAGGGGAAAGAGAGGAGAGAGTGACGGGAGAGAGAGAGAGGGAGAGAGAGAGAGAGAGGGAGAGAGAGAGAGGAAGAGAGAGAAGAGAGAGGAGAGGGAAGAGAGTATGAGAGAGGGAGGAAGAAAGGTGACATAATACAATAAAAGGAAGCACAATCGATGAAAAAACGAAAAAAAGAAGGAATGTAATAAAAGATAAGATAACATATCATTGGAATTGTATTCTGTCAAAATGAAAGGAATTGCTTAGATGTATTCCAATGTAGAGGAGGCACAGCGCAAGCTGCTGCTTCTGAAAACTGTGTAATCTTAGTATTTGAAAGGAAATACTCTTCTTCCTATAACTTGAGAAGTTTCCTCTTCTTTCTCCAAACGTGTGTATCTTTTGTAAGGGTAGAGGGTAGGAAGAGAATGTGCAGATAAGAAAGAGATGAGAATGCATAGGAGGAGAGAGAGGAGGAGGAGGAGGAGGGAGGTGCAGTGAAAAGAGAGTGCTTAGGAGGAGGAAAGAGGAACACCTTTTCATTCTGTGTCTTTTTTGAGTTATCTATTCTTGCAGAAACACCCCTCTCTCTCTCCTCTCTCATCTTTCTCTCTCTTCTCTCTCTCCCCTCACTTTCTCTCTCTCTCTCTCTTCTCACTCTCTCTCTCTCCCCTCACTCTTTCTCTCTCCCCTCACTCTCTCTTCCTCTCATTCTTTCTCTCTCCCCTCACTCTCTCTCTCTCCCCTCACTCTCTCTCTCTCCCCTCACTCTCTCTCTCCCCTCACTCTCTCTTCTCTCTCCCCTCACGCTTTCTCTCATCTTTCTCTTTTGAGTTATCGAGTGTAGTATAGTCCATTTTTTTTTCTCTCTCTCTCTCTCAGTTTGCCTACGTTTTCTTTCTCTCTAGAGCGATTTTTTAGGAATAGGATGGGCATACAAAAATTTGCAGAAAGAAGGTAGAATAGGTGGATTACAGTGTGTATTTCATCCAACAGTTCTATGAGAAGAGTAAAGAGGTGTTTGTAATTTTGGAGTATCCTACTAAATGTATTATTTTCTCAATTTCTCTGTTGTTGACAATTGTGTAGGTTATACACATGAGCAAGTCAAACGATCCTTTTATGTACATCCTGAAGATGCTGAATTGGATAATGAGCCTACATTATTCCAGCAGATGATGGGTAAGAGGAAGGAATGGAAAAGGATGAAAGAGAAGGCAAAAAACAAGAAATTGAACAGAAAAGAAGGGAGGGAATGGGATGCATAGATGAAAAGAGAGGATACATCTATACATATATATGTATAGAAGTATGAAATTGAGAAAATGTGTGTGTGAAACAGAGAAGACGAGAGTAGGGAAAGAGGATTCTAATTTCCTACAAAGATGGTTGATTTTTTCTTTTTTGAGATGAAAAATGTAGAGGAAACTTGGAATAGGTTACCTGAGAACTACAAAGAGTATATATTAAAACTCTGTTTATCTGAATAAATAAAAAATGTATTCACTCTTTTGTTGGCTTTCATACGTCATGAATGGAAGAGATACTAGATCCAATGGAGTCACACTTTTTTATTTTGTTGTTGAAATTTTATTTACTAAAAAATGGTTTCTTCCTTTTGTTTTCATTGGGTTGCCTTTACATTTCTTTGAATTCCATTATTTTTATTTTTCTACATTTCTTTTTTTAAAATTAGGATAGAAATGTAGGTTATTATAGCAAAACTGAAACTCTAATTCATTGGGTACATATTGAATATATACTTTTTATTTTTATAGGAGATCAAGAACTGGATAATTCAAGTGATGAGGGAGGGAGTGATGATGATGAACCCTCAGACATACCTCCTCTTTTATCTGAAGAGGATTTAAAAAATGATGAAAATAAAGATGCTATCGATGTGTTGCAGGAAAATCCTGTTAATGAATCTCATGAAAATAAAAATGATATCCCAGGGGATACGAGTGCTCCCTCGGATTCTTCTTCTTATTCTCAAGCCCTGTAAGCACAGCGCTCTGTACGTACATGCGTGTACCATTCCTCTGTCTTCAATTTTTTGATTAAAAAAATTTGCATCTCTTTTTCATTTCTCGAGAGTTCGTAGTGCTGATTCTGTTGATAAAAAAGTTTTGCATTCAAGATATTTTTTTATAAGCAATTTTTCATTTTTTCCTGCTGAAAATTTGGTTGGGAGACGTTTTGGGGGGATATTTTGTAAAAAACTCAGATATCCCTCCCTTAGGGATAGGCATTCTTCTTATTTCCCTACTTTGTGTGGGTTTTTATGTGATGCATTTTTTATCTTTATTTTGTTTTTCTAAAATGCATCCCTATGTGCCAATTTTCAATGTTTGGTTAGTACTTTTTGGGGGGGAATTAGTATTGAAAAGAATAGGAGGCCAGAAACATTTTTATGGCAAAGCAATAGGCTGATACTTTTTCAAAATAATGATGAATAAATACGTTGTATTTCCTTCTGTTTATGTTGTATTTACATGTTTCATTTGGCATGAGTATGATGCCCATGAAGAAATAGTGTTACCTAAATTACTATTCTAATAGTCTTTATTAAATCCATTCATTTGTTAGAATCACTGCTTATTTCCTGAATTTCCCATGCTTAGGTGAAGTTTGCCGATGCAACTTACCGCTGCCATCCTATGTACCTTGATGAAGATTCTGAGTAGGAACCCTCATCAGCACTTGCATAAAGAATTATAATCATTATTAACTAAGAAGTGTTTTCACCTCCTTTATTTCACTAGCATTTCTCGACAACGTAGAGTTGCACTGCTTCATTGAAAATGATTTTATATAGATTCAGCGATATTTTTGCACGTAAGAACTTTTGCCTGCTGGCTAGGATATGAAATTGGTTGACGAAAGCAATCTCACTATTTCTTAATCGTAAAAATGAGTAGATCCCATTCTAGGAAGGTCTCTCTTTATTTCCAAATCAAAGCAATTGACCGTATTGTTTTACCCAATAAGACTACCAGAAGGTGCAAGCATGATCGGAAAGAGAAAAAGAAATTTGTTAATATAAAAAAGTGTTGCACGCTGATTTCTGAAAGTTTCTACATGCCAATGCGGGTGTTGAAATAAAGTATAATTTTGAAGAAAGGATGCCCATCTGCGTATTTTAACAACGGCAGAGAGTTGTTGCACCCTTTGCAAACAAAGAAGCAATACTTTGTATGAATTTGTACTGTTTACTTTGATAGAGTAGACGTCTTTGCACACGTGTGCCTAAGGAACAGCACGGTCTTTGATAAGGAGAGAAAATCCACGGTAGAAATGCATCGCTTTGTAACTCACGATATTGCACTCCAGTGAAATAGGTTAATACCGCGCAAAATTCGTTCTCTTAGTTTTACGAATTTCAAATCGCCACAATGCATGGGTGGGAAACACTTCATAGAACTGTTGCATCCTTTGGAACGCGCTCGGTGAGCATTGTTGTGTGAATACGAATGACATGTAAATTTGATTGGGTTATGTGCCATACTTTGCAGCTGCGGCACTTGCACTTTTTGTTGCAAGAACGTAAGGAACCGAGCAAAGGAGGCTCCGTAATACTAATTCTAATATAGAAATTTCATATAATAGTAGGATGCAATACAATGGGAGGGAATGCCAGACGTTGAATACTTATTGAGGAACGATAAGAATCGTCAGGATCGTTAAATCTTTGAATTGCATAATTTAATAATTTTCACTATCAATAGTAGAGGGATAATTATATGGGCTGAATCCTATTGAATCTGTAAGCCCACGGAGGGGAAATAAACTGATATGCGTTAATAGTGTCAAATGGTGGTATTTGCGACACAAAAAAAAAGTTATCAAATTTTGCCCTATTTTTAATATCAAATAACTTACGTTAAATCGAATATTATTTCTGTTGCAAACCCACGTCATTTCGAACAAGGTTAATGATGATAAATGAGGAGAGCATTTTACTTATTTCGTTTATTTATTATTGCCCCTTTCTCCGCAACACAACCTTGTTTCTTAATTGAAAAGTAAGTTAATCTAATTTGAATACCTGTAGACAAACAATAAGTTGCATCGATTCTCCATGTACTATTGGTAATGCTATAGAAGATCTCAAAATAGTAAAGCTATTATATTGAAAAACAAGTAGAAGGGGATTTTCATATTAAAAAAAAAGATACTTCCTCCACTTAATGTTTGCTCTTCAGACATGTGCAGCCGGAAGTGTCCCAAAATTTAAACTTCAACTTTTCTCAGGAAGAGTATGGTTTCTTTTCGTAGATGCATCGTATCAACGCGAGTCTAGTCTTTACTCTATTTGAAATGTCTCCTTATAACGCATTTTTGCATTTCTTTCCAAAATGTGTTTCATTATTTACATTTTCTCTTCTTGAGCTTCGTTCCCCTTTTTTTTCATTTCTTGCCACATTCTTCATCGGTCTCACACTGAGCTCAGACATCTTTTTTATTGCAAATCTTTACAACTGCTTCCTACGACTTTTTTATCTGTCAGTTCCGCTGCTTTAAAATGCAACAAAACAATCGTAACGGTGGTGCTTACTTGTTCGACCTTTGCAATTCATGTCGCTGTTTGCAACATTTACGAAATTGAAAAAGGCTGCAATATCTCACGAGAAAAGCATCAATTTCTAGTTATTCCTTTTTTCGTAGCCCAATTTCATTAGCTTCATCGACCCGTTTGCATGCCCTTTCTTTGCAACACACGATACTTGGAAGTATCCGTAGAAGTTGTGTCTGCCCCTCGCAAAGCCTCTGCTACCTAAGCAGCGCTACGTATTTTTCAAGTAATTTGTAAGGAAGAGTTTTTAAAAAGCTTATTCCTTTGGGGCGGCGCTGTGAAAATGAAGAATTTTTCTTTTTCATGCGTCACAATGGCAGCTTGCCTGCGGGAGAAATACCTATCTATGGCTCTGTTTCCTCGTGCAATAGGTTCATCTACGGTGCTAAACTTTCATCGAGGTACTGTAATCTCATTTTCACGGGGAAATTTTACTTCTCAAAATCCTTTTTCCATCACTTATACAATGCGTTCTCTTAGTTATTCTAAGTTGACACCACAAAGGTTAGCAAAGAAAAACAATGAAGATCCACAGAAATCGATTGAAAGTACTACTGCACAAGCATCTGACCCTGATAATACCGTGCCGGGAGCTACCAATTCTTCTTTATCCCCATCTGCATCTACTTCTTTTTCAACTTCTACAACTTTATCGCATCCCTCTTCTTCTCACTCTCCATTTCCAGCGGTTTCTACTCCTGCTTCGTCACAAGATAGTGGATTAGATGTTGCAGCGTTGCATCGTTTACTGGCGGATGAAAAGGCGCTTCTTCCTACTCTTTCATCACTGTCTCCTACCACAAGAGATACTCTCATTCGTCATCTTTTTGATATCGTACACCACGAGCATGCTTTATCGGGCCACTTCCCTGAGGCATCTTCGGAGCAATCATCTCTTTCCTCACCCACTTCTTCCACAGGCTCTGTGACTTCCTTAGCCCCGTCTATTGCAGCTACAGTTGCTGATGATTTTGCATCTTCTGCGTCCCATTCCTCTCAGCAATCACATCCTCTACCATCCTATCAATCTTCCTCCCTTGATTCAGGATTACCTCACGCAGATATAACTGGGAAAGAGAGAGAATCCATGCATGCCTCTTCCATAGGAATTTTATCAAAAACTTTGACTCCTTCCAAAGAATCAAATCTTGAACCCGCTCATCCTTCACATCACCCATCCATTGCGGATGCTGTTTTTAACACTTTGGATATAAATCAGGATGGCCAAGTTTCTCCACGTGAATTCCGTATATGGTATAATTTACATTTTAAGTCTAGCCAAGGAGCTGCAGAACATTCATCGGCTTCTTCTAACGTAGACACACCTACTGCATCCACACATCGCAGTACACCTGTTCCACTCTCAACCATTGACGTGACACGCCTTTCAAAAGAAATGCCTCTCACTTCAGCCGTACAATTATTTCCTTCCTCCATTCAAAGTCGCTCCGACTTCCCTGTGGATCCCAGTGGATTTCTTCCCAGCCAAGAATCTCTTTCTTCAACAAAGGAAACTGCTGCTTCCGCTAAAATAATTTATTCTGCAAATATGGATGCATACGACACTCCTGCCCTTCCTACTGTATCACCTATCTCAGAAAAAGGTGATATTTTCTCTCAAACGCCTGTAGAGGGAACCACTCTCAGTGAGGGAGCCTCTCCGGATGCCTTTAGAAGTACTCAAGGTGTACAAAACGAAGCCAATGACAGACATCCCTTCCCTATTACTATCACACGCTATCAAACGTATATCGTTTTATTACGGAGTTCTATTCCTTACATTGGGTTTGGAATTATGGATAATTGGTGAGATTTAAGAATGAAAGGCTACAAAGAAAAATGCACTGTGTAAAACTCATGAGAAATGGGATTTGCTTGTAGGGTGTATATACAGTACAACAAGCAAACACACTCGATGGAACGGAAGGGTGCTCTTTGATAGAGACAAATCGATATAAAAATGAAGGGGGGATGCTAGCGATGAGGGTGATCCTGGTGAAGAAATTATTAGGGTGATAGTAAAGGTGTGATATCTACAAGAGAGTGTTTTGGGTAGAAAAAAATTTGGAAAGAAGAGGGAAAGAGGATGAGGCGACTGTTTCAACAAAGTATGACTCTCTGCTTCTTTCTTTGCAAATAAAATATATGTGTAGTGCTTCTCTTGTGTGGCAGCTGCTTACAGAGTATCGGATGGAAGCATTTCTTGAGATAGTCTCCATATTTTCCGTTTTGGGGGGGGATTTATTCTTCTCTGCATTGTAATCTTCTTGTCGCCTGTTTCTTAAGATTTTTTTAAAAAGTTTCACCGGGTGCCTGTGATATCTTAAAAATGGGTTTCTATCCATGCGAATGCATTCACTGTAGACTCTGTTTTTACTATAGCAGAATCTATTCCTCTGAACGTCTGATATTTCTCTTTCCCGTGTTACGGATACGATATCTGCCTTAAGTTTTCTCATTTCATGACTTCCTTGTATTTTTAGCTTGATGCTGCTTTGTGGAGAAATGATCGATTTTTACATGGGAGCATTTCTGGGTCTCAGTACTTTGGCTGTACGTCAGAAGAGGGAAGAGTTTACGCAATGAGGGGGGAGAGGATGAAAGAAAGCAACGAAACGTTTCAGTAAATGTAAGAGGGGATACTTGCTTGGCTATGTGGAATTCTGTGTGATTTTACTTACACAATATGTCTTTCTCTTGGGTGACACAGGATTTGAAAGCAGAGAAATAGAGAATTTTTATAGAAAAACACGAGGATAGCAGTAAAATAGATGAATTATATGAAAGAGAGAAGAAGCACGCGACGTAGAGAGAAAATGAAATGGGACTATGAAATAGTAAGATGGTAAGAATGACAAACGAAGAGATGAGAAGGATTGCGTCGTTAAATCGAGAAAAAGATCAATTTTTCGATTAAAGAGAGGAAATATATTTTGGAGAGCGAATAGAGGGGCTATTTTCCTTCAATGCCTATCATGCCTCCTCTCGTCACAGAAGATAAACTGGGTTTTCTCATGTATCCTATTTCTTTCTAAGTACTCAACAGTTTCTCCTTAACTATGTATACTCTTTTCTTTATCTTTCAAAAATGCTTGGCTGTAGCCCCATTTTTCTCTGGTTTTCCTTGAAATCTATGAGAGGGTGAGTGGCTGTATTGCTTATCGTGTTTGTATCGAAGGAAACACCGAGAGAGAACGTACGATTTGCGGTATTTCTCCTCTTTTTTTTCTGTGGTATATTTCTCTCTTCTTTTCATCGTTTCTTTCTTTCATGGATTTTTATTATAGGCTGCTGGTTTGGGAAATATGATTTCATGTGCCTCAGGTGTTCTCACCGGTGGATTTATTGAGCGATTAGTTTATCGCTTAGGTGAGGATGCTGTACAGTCTATAAGAGAAATTAGAGACGGATATAAAGGGGTGAGAGTTTGAAGGAGCTAGAAAGAAGTAGAAATATACGATGAGAAAGACGAAGGAATGAAACAAGTGAAGGAAAACAGCTTAAGTGCCTGTAGAGCTACGATGGAATGCATGCTATAGAGAGCCGTTTGGTATTTTGGAAATGGCAGTGCGTGATGAGAAGAATTGTTTAGTTTTGAATTGAAATATCAAGGATCTGTGTTCTTTTATATTCTTATTTATCCCTAAATATTTTTGTTTTATATCCTCTTTTTTTTTGGAAAGGCCTACCAAGTGCCAAATTAACGCCCCTTCAGGCAGATTCGAGGGTTGTAAAGAATGCTCATCTCTCTGGCTCTATGGTAACGTTTCTTCCTGTTTATTTTATTTGTTTTTGTGAAGTTCTGATTATGTTATTGAAAAGTATGAATTGCTAAAGAAATGTTGCTTTCTTCTGTCTTTCGACTATTTGGAATGACAACCCTTGTAGAAACATTTATTTTAGTAATGTCGTTTATATCACCCTTCATTTTTAATCAATTTCTCTTCCAAGCATCTAATTTTATTACTTAAAAAGCCGAGTTTGAGCTGTGTAATCTCTAAAGTTTGATGGATGTTTTCGGTGATTTTTTTTGAGAAAGGCATGCTTTGCGATTTTATTTTTGTGCTAAACTAAACGAGTGTGCACTATTTTTCATTTATTGCAAATGCATTCTTGTATAGTTCCTTAGTGCTCAATTTGAATGGCTCCAGCGTTTTTGTGCTTGTGTTTGTGGTATTATAGTTAGGTATTTGTATTGGTTGCTTAATTGGTATGTTTCCACTCCTCCTATTGAAGAATGGATCAAAGGAAAAGGAAGCTCCGTCAGAAAACACGCAGGTTGTGAAGCCACTTGAAGAGTAAAGTTTGAAATAACATACAGCATTCTATCCGGTTTTATAGAAACAGAATTGATTCGATGAAAGCAATGCAATATGGCTCTATTGCAGTATAGTAATTTTATGGCTTTCTCTATATATTTCCTACGGATTTCTTTACATTCTTAGTTGCGAAGATTGATAAATTTCAGCGGCTCTCTGCAAAGGGAAAAAGCTATTTTACGGGTTTATAGTTCATTTTATAATTTTTCAATAAAAAAACGCATCTTTTCTTTGCGATGAATCACTGAAAATTTATCATCTCATACGACAAAATCGGCGCGATGCAAGAAAAATACCCTGTAGGGTGGAGCACACAAAGTGAGGCAGCTGACAATGTACATTTACTCGCAGCGGCTCAAATGGAAACGCATTTTATGAATTTTGATAACTCATCCAAAAGTGCAAAACCAAAGTGAAAGGATATGACTGAGGTGAGTAATGACACCGCCGTATCACATTGCATGGCTGCTAAATCTTGGCAGTGTCATAAAGAAAAGATGCATTACCCCAAATAAGAACAATGCTTGAAGCATCCTTTTTTATGTACTGAAAAGCCATTGAAAATGAGAAAATTATTTGTCGGATTCGTAAATGTACAAAATTAGATAACTTATTACACAAAGAAGTTTAGACAGACCGGAAATTTGCATTCCAGAAAGGTTCAGTCTTTCTGTATAACAAAAATAAGCCGGAAATGAAATGCGTTCTTTTTTCTATGGTGGCAATACATTTCTTCTTTCCGATGCTCCTGACTTCGTTACTTTATTTTTTACTGCGCAGCTCTAAATTTAACTTTTAGAAGGAAAAGGTATTACGCATGCACACAACGCCCCGTTTACATGCACTACTGTAGCATCTGTCACCTACCAAAGAAAGACAAAACTTGATTGTTGACTGCGCTTAGTATGAAAATGGGAGAAATACAGAAAAAAATACTCAATTGAGCATGTGAAATACGTACACGTGGTGTGAGAAAGTAAGAAAATTATAAACTGAGGCCGCAGACCACAAGAAACGCGTAAATGAAATTATTGAACTTGTAATATTTTTAAGATGTCCATGTTTAAAAGAGAGAGAGCAAAGTATGCCGAGACAAATTATTTTTATCCATTACGAGTGGAAATTCCTATTTTGTTTCACATTTGCAATAATAAAGCATATTCCAACATTTAAGGAGCTGCTTTTATATGCGGTTCCATAATTGCTCAAAACATCTCTTTTTGTTACAGCAATTATTCAAAATTTATCGATTTAGGAGTTGTTCTTTTCCTTTTATGTCAAACACATTTTTTTGTATTTCCATAACGCGTATGTGCGCATTAATTGATCTTTTATAATCGGCATTTCAGGACTTCTTTATGATTCTTGCATTGTAATTAAAATTTAGCTAAATGCAAAAGTTTATAACAGATTCGACACTCTTTGAGAAGGGAAACACACTTTAATTTGAATAGAAAAAAAAATATTCCTTTATATATTTTTGTATTTCTTATATTCTTCATTCTCACACTTGGTAATTTCTTCATGTGTTTGCTTCCTCTCACAATAGATTATACAGGAAAGAAATGGGAGAGGGCTGTAATTTTTTACTTTTTCAATTTCTATAATGACAAGGTTCTTTCATGTTAAATAATAATAATAATAAAGAACTCCATTATACAAAAAATGAAAAACAAAAAAGATACCCAGAAATTGCAGTGACAAATAATTCTCAAAGAAAAAACCTCAACATGCATTTAGCAAACATATTCCTATACGGTTTGAATTTTCCAAAAATTTCATGTTTATCTATTTCCTGTGAATAGAGAGAGAATTCTGACGCATCCCATTATCCATCTACGTGTGCAGTGTGTGACGTTTATTAGAGAATCCAACACAAAAACTATAGTGGAAAGATATTTCTAAAATGGAAAGATATTTCTATAATGGAAAGATATTTCTAAAATGGAAAGATATTTCTAAAATGGAAAGATATTTCTAAAATGGAAAGATATTTCTAAAATGGAAAGATATTTCTACAGTGGAAAGATATTTCTATAGTGGAAAGATATTTCTATAATGGAAAGATATTTCTATAATGGAAAGATATTTCTACAGTGGAAAGATATTTCTATAGTGGAAAGATATTTCTAAAATGGAAAGATATTTCTACAGTGGAAAGATATTTCTACAGTGGAAAGATATTTCTATAATGGAAAGATATTTCTAAAATGGAAAGATATTTCTACAGTGGAAAGATATTTCTAAAATGGAAAGATATTTCTACAGTGGAAAGATATTTCTATAATGGAAAGATATTTCTAAAATGGAAAGATATTTCTAAAATGGAAAGATATTTCTACAGTATATTAAAGATAGTTCTACAGTATATTAAAGATAATTCTACAATGTTTCATCTGAATTTATCTCCAAAGGATATAATGCCGACATAAGTTGAAAGAAAGAACCAGAATATCGCAATTTTCCCTTTAAAATGGATACCAAAATGTGATTTTTCCCACTAAGTATAGAAATCCACGTTTCTGTAGTTAAATAAACCTGAAAGAAGAAACAGAGCATCTTCATCAACTACTAAAAAAAGATTTAAAAAAAAGCTACCAGAGAAAAGTAGAAGAAATATAAATAGCAGAGAAGATTACAACAAATACAAAAATACACTCTTCTAAATGTAAAGAAAAACATCAAACTCTACAATTAATAAAAGATAAAGTAAATCTACTGCCATCTTTTCTTTTTTTGTGTGTGAGAGAGAATCCTACGTGTCTACTTTATTAACAAAATTATAAAATAGAAAATTTCCATCGCATGCTTTCAATATATATAAAATTTTATTTTTTTAATTTGTAAAGAATCTTATTTTCTAATGTTTTATCTATTTTTATCTCCTTTCATTTCTCTTGAATCCTTACTAAGAGATTTATAAAAAAATTTTAAAAAAATTCCATCTCTTTGCATTTCTTTTATTTCTTCTTATCCTTTTCATAACCTATCCATTCTAAGTTTCATTTTTTCTCAATTCTATATATATATATTTCTATTTCTTTTGTATAGATTGCATTTCATCTTTTTAAAAACTAGAAAATACTTCACACACACTTCCTCTTCCTCCTAGCAAGTGTATGTACAGGCCATACAAATCTAACAAAATTTCACAAACTTGAGTATTTGGAGATGTTTCACAGTAATCCAAAGCATAGAGAACACCATTACGAAAATGTGTACAAAAATCTTCATGAGAATCTTCGAAATGAAAAAAAATGACAATACTTTTCTCGTAAACCAGACGAGAGTTGACACTGAAGGAGAAAAAAAATCCTCAGAAAGTAGAGAAAACTGCAAAAAGATTTATTCTAATCAAAAGATGGCATTCAAAAAATTAATAAAAATTTGAAAATTGTAATTTTTAGTAAATTTTTAAATACACCCTTTGTATATCTTACAATTTTTTGAAATATTTTTCATCCATTTTCTCTCTATACGATCCTTCAAAAATTTTTCCTTTTATTCGATTGATATATCATCATACGTACTCACAACACCTTTTATTTCCAAGTTTCTTTTCTTATTTTTACAAACTAATTTTTACTAACGTTATGTGTTTCCAATCTTTCTCTTTGCTTTTGATTAATCGCTCTTTAAAGCTTTCAACTTCATTTTCTCTCTCAATTTCATTTCTTTACCTCTTTTATATCCTTTCTCTCTTTTTCTCTCTCTCTCTTTCTTTCTTTCTCTTTCTCTCTTTCCCCTCCCCCTCCCCTCCCCTCTCTCTCCCCT
>JADAQX010001099.1:0-14385 GCA_015476325.1 Cardiosporidium cionae | reverse complement strand
CCTCCCCCCTCCCCATAAAAACATAAAAAAAAACCCAAAACCCCCTCAATAAAAAAATCCAATCTTCTTCATCTCTTTTCCATTTTAATCTCGATTTCTCTCTCAAAGTAAGAACTTACAGACGAGAAAGCAGTCTTGGCTGAATCTAATACACCTCTTTCTTGTACATGTTGGACAGTACGATTTGTTGCATCTTTAGCAGAGGAGAAGAATCCACTCACTGTGTCCGCTACACCTGAACTCCAATCATGAGGACTACAGAGAGAGAAACAAGAAGTAAAAAACAAAGAATAGAGTATACAACATCTACACAAAAGAGAGATAAAAGTATATTGAAAAATAAAAAAGAAACTTCTATAGAAAAATAAAAGAGAAGGTGAAGCTTTTTAGAGTTAAAAGTTTTTTTTTTAAATAAAAAAACGAGTTTCAAAAGGAAGAAATCTATAGAAAGAAAAATTTTCAACACGTTAAACTATAAAACTGAAATAAACAGCCCATTTATATAAAGAAAAAATTGTATTCCCTATAAAACACAAGATAGTAGCTAAAAATTTATTTGGAAAGAAGTATACTCCACTCCTTTATTGGAAATCCACACAAAAACGTTTTCCTTCTCCTTTTATTAGACATATGAAACATTAAGAAGAGAAATGCCTGCCTTTGAAGTATATTAACAAAAATACAGAAAAGAAAAGAAACACTCGATGCGGGGTTGGATTAGAATCGTTCAAAAAAGAAATATTGAAGGAGATACTCGCTATTTCTTGTTTTTATAAAAAAAAAAGAGATTCTCTCTTTATTTCTTCCAGGAAATTATTCTCTCTCTATTCTGGTTTTATACTACTCTCTCTCTACTACTACTACTACTCTCTCTCTCCTACTACTACTACTCTCTCTCTACTACTACTACTCTCTCTCTCTCTACTACTACTACTACTACTCTCTCTACTACTACTACTACTCTCTCTCTACTACTACTACTCTCTCTCTACTCTCTCTCTCTCTACTACTACTACTCTCTCTCTACTACTACTGCTCTCTCTCTCTCTACTACTACTACTACTCTCTCTCTACTACTCTCTCTCTCTCTACTACTACTACTCTCTCTCTACTACTCTCTCTCTCTATTACTACTACTCTCTCTCTCTACTACTACTACTTTCTTTGTTGGCCCATTACCTTGTTGTTTCATCGCCTAAAGGAGAAGAATTTCCATCCCCTCCAGAATTCCATTGTTTGGAGGAATCATTATCTACTGAAGTTATAAAAGAAGAACCTCCATTGAAACGATCTGCACCTGTATTGAGCCATATAAACAAAGAAGAATCTTTCTCTCTATTTTACAAGGACAGATATAATTTTCATGACATTTTTTAATAAAACTTTAGTATATAAAAAAAAAATAGTGAATAAAAATACAAAGAGTAGAATTTTTTTTTTATAGAAAAAACAATGAAGAATCCAACACAGTGAGTGAACAACAAGAGAAGAAAACTATAGCTATGGAAGAATCTCCCTCCTCTTACTTTTTTTGAAAATTTTTAAAGATATAAAAGTATTCTTCACAGCCTATCCACTAAAAATAGTGGTATTTTGATCTTTTATAAAAATCTTTAAAAAATTTTAAAATCAAAATTTCTCTTCGCCTCATCGCACCCTCTCAAAAATCCATTTTTTTTCTCTCTTTTTTTTTTGAACTATTAAATAAAAATAAAACAAACTTGTCTCAACAAATTCTGCACCTTCACCATCCATAAGAAAGGAGGGCTGCGGGAGATTCTCCAGCTGTGCTCGCAGCTATGCATAAAAATTATAAAAAAATGAAATGAAAATAGTAAAAACAGTGCATTCAACAAGGAAAACTACTTTTTAAAAAAGAAGAAAACTATTAAAAAAAAAGAAGGAAAATTCTCTCTCTTTCTATAGAAAACTATGGACACACACACCATTAGAAAGCATCCTCAAACTTCAGAAATACATATAAAGTATAGAAAAATGTTTAATAAAAACAGAGATATCCTCACTTTCTTTCCTGATGGAGGAGGAAAACAAATTTTATAAAAAAGTAGTACAAAGAAATACACACAAAAACAAAGAAAAATTGGATTCTATAGCCTACCGATTCTCTGTAGAATTTTGCAGCCTTTGTATGATATCTTTGACTCACAGGCATTAAACTCACACCCTGAAGGAAAATTTATAAATAAAATAAAAATCCATGAGGGAGAGAGTTTATCTATAATAGAGAGTGAGTTCTCTTACTTCAACAGCACAAGAAGATTCGAGGAAAGAAGAGGTATTTAAACTCTTTCTCAAAGCAGGAGGCGATAGAAATAAAGGATTTCAAAACATATTTTTACATGTATAAAAGATCAAAAAGAAGAAGATTCTCTCATGTAGTACATCCAAAATCTTTCTATACTCTAAAAACGTTTTTTATTCCATGTAAAGAGGAGGAAGAGTAAACAAAATTTTCCTTTAAGAGAGTGAGAGAGAGAGAGAGTGAGTGTGGAGATGCATCAATAACATCCTTGAAGCATCCTACAGTTACATACTCATAAGAAAAGATTAAAAACCTTCAAAAAGAAGTTTAAATATAACAGAGAGGATTGTATAGTGTAAAAAATACATCTCTTACATATTTCCAATACAATTTTGTAGTATTCTTCATTAGAAAAATTTTTATTTTACTCCCGCCTTTGCAGTTTTGTATACATCCACTTCCTAAGCTTTTTTTCAAACTAGAGAGAAGAGGAGGAGAAGAGGAGGAGAAGAGAAGAGAAGAGGAGGAGAAGAGGAGGAGAAGAGGAGGAGAAGAGGAGAAAGAAGAAGAGAAAGAAGAAACAGAAATAACTTGAAGTGGATAAAAGCTTTGCTGGATAGAGGCTATGATAAAAAGACTTCTTGTAAAAGAGTTCATGCAGAGAAGTGTGTCCTCTAGCAGGATTCTATTCATTCCTATTCTTTCTAATGCGAGTATAAGGCTAGGAATCTCACTTGTTCTACGAAAAATGCCTTTAATCGGCTATTCCCTCCTAAAGACATTAAATTTTTCTGCTGAGGATACCATGCATCCATAGTAACGCTTCTAACAAAACTGAGATGTACACCGAGTGTTCTAAAAAGCAGGGAGAGTAAGAAAGGAAGCAGAGATATGAAAATATACTGTTTTTTCCCTTGATACCCCATGTACACGTTAGACGTTTTAAAATAGCTTCATATGAAAAATAAAAACATCCTTTACATAATCCGTAGAGAAGGAGAAACTAAGAGGAAAGTGATCGAAAGGGCCTTCACACCCTCTCTTGGAAAAACTAAATCCTACACACATCTTACCGATGTAATCCTGAGCAATTGAGGCAAAGAAATATTCCATAAGTGACAGAGGCCCATTGTGGATTGAATGCACCTGATCATCAAAACAAGAGTTTGAAACAAAGAATAGATGATGATGATGGTAAACTCTATCCTGAGAGAGAATTTTTGTCAAGAAAAGTGCACAGCAGAGAGTTTAATAACAGTAGAGAGGAGCAACGCCATGTCTCCTCATCCAGTGGCCTCAACACGAATAAAAAAATATCCACAAAGAGGCAGGGGATGAGGCTCTCTTTGTGGAAGCACTACGGTGATCTACTTTAATGGACAGGAGGGTTGTTCTACTCAGCGTTTAAAGAGAAAATGCTGGCCAATATGGAAACAAAAACCTCAAAAATTAAAGGATGCAACAGGAAGCAAACGGTTTCTAACCGTAGAAAGGAAACATTTGGATGCGTAAATGCACGTATAAGTGTGCACACAAAATAAACAAGACATTCCGTCGCTGTACATACACGCATTTTCACTCTCAGAAACATCGTTGGGAAAAGAATTACTACAGGTACGACAGGCGTGAAGGAACGGGGAGTGGGAAATCTTTTTCTATTTTAGTGGTTAATCATCCCATTCTAGGAGTGAAGCTAACTTCGATTTCACTTTCTGTTATGCCGGGTGAAATGGATTCGTTGCAAAACAATTCCGCAGTTATTCTCTCAGCGCAAAGGGTGTGACGGCAAGTTTAATTTCTTAAAATAGAAGCATCCATTACAAATCCTCAAATAATTTACGATTGCTTCTTATATCTCCGCGTGTGTACTCTCATGCACCAAAACAGCCTCTATGCAATACGCAAGGACTTCCAGACTATGACAAACTTTCTCGCAACAATGATTTTTTACGCACACACAGCGAAGATACAGCGCTCAGGGTAAGTACAATTAGATCGACAAACGCTTTCATCCAAGCTTAAGTGAATTAGACTACTTTTTGGTTAAGAAACATGGAATGCGCAATTTAGAAAAAAATGACGACTCTCTAGGTACATAGGAAAACGGTATTCCGTATCATTTACATTACATAAGGAAAAATCAAACGCATCCATTGCTCAGCTTTCCCTGTAGTTTGTTTTATCACTACAATTGACGAGAAAAATCACAGAAGAGCATGAGAGCAGATACTAATATTCCTTGCATTTTATCCCTGCAATTCCGCTGACATGAGAAATAGCTTTTACTGTAAAGAAACAATCTCATAGGGGGCACGAGATGAAGGGAGAGAAGAGCGCAGGTGCCACCACTATTGTACAATTGGATTGTCAAACAGCTGCATTCATTTTGATGAATATTTCCTCACCGAAATACCATCACTGCTCAGCTTAAATTGAATAATTTACCTACCACATTCGAAGCACTCTCCATTAGAAGAGTCTTTCTCCTTTAATTGCTTTAAGAAAGCATCAGGTTCGCGCGCCATTTGACAGAAGCAAACTGTTCTGTAGTATGAAAAAATCTAGCTAAAATTGTTAGCACCAAATGTAAGAAAATTTTTGCACAGGACAAAAAAGAAAACTAGAAAAGTAATAACCGACTGGGCATAATGCCTCATAAGATGCTGGCTCAATTTTAATGCAGCAGCTAGCATGAAAAATAAACCGAAACTGTGTGAATCTTGGTGCGGGAAGGATGGAATATGCATGCTTTTAGATTTTTCAGACCCTATCCTTTCCAAAAACAGGACATGCTGCGGGATTTTCAGACGGAGCTGTAGCTGCTGGGTATGTGTAATCGGGGGCTGTTATACCTGAATTAAAGATGGCGGCACTAACGAGTGTTCACAAAACTAAGCAACTTTTACTGCTTTTCCAGGCGGTTTGAAGAGTGGATGGACGTTCGACGTTCGGTCAACATTTCTACAATAACCTATTTGCAATAGTTTAAGTTCTAAAATCTTCTTTTCCTCAAAGCTGTAATTGTTGATCTCATTTCTCATATTTTCTACATAGTTTCGATAAACTTGTTAGAACATCCGTTTATTTTCACATAGTTAAAACATCTCATTTAACTGAAAATCTTACCTCACCTTTGATTCTCTGTAGGATTCAAATATCATCAAAATTATTAATGACGGCTTCTATAAATACGATAAAATCTGTTTTCCTCAGCTGAATAAACAGACTCCTTCGATCTACAATTTGATGAAAATAGTGAAATATGTAAAGGAAGTTTACTCTTGTTCCGTTGACATCTGTTACTGCGCTATGGCAGTGCAGGCACAAAGCTTTTCTTGTAGTTTTTGGAATAAGCCAGTCTAACAAGCAGTGTTTTTGCGAGTTGAAATGGACAAAAAGGCGAATCGACATTTCAATAGCACAAATACCTAGCGAGGATAGCTCAGAGCAATCAATGATACAGTCATACCAATTTTATTACAGCAATGAGTTGCAATAACTTTATGGAATCGACTAGTTTAACCCAGCGTGCCATCAAACAAAGGATAAGTTAAGCCTAATTTAGTTATTTCCTTGTTTTTGAAAAGTACTTCTTTTATAAAGTTTTAAAATTTTATTTCTTATGCATAGAATGCTTGCAGAGTGAAAGCAAAAAAAGAGAATTCTTTGCTTCGTAAAAATAAAATATAGACTCGAGAACACGTGCAATATTTTACAGTGTAGTTGCAGAGATGCACTGACAGGAAGTTTCTGTTTCTTTTTTCGTGGTTGTTGACGTGCGTTGTATGATCGTGGCGATATGCGTTAGTTATATGCCTTAGTTCATTTTCAGTACATAAGGCTCGTACAATGTAGTAGAGAATACGTATAAGTTAACTAGAATTAAGTCAAGTGTTGACGAATAAGTTTAATTGCCCTTCGTCAGTACGAAGAGCAAAAATTAGCGAATAACGAAAGCATGCTCTATTCTTTTTTAAGAAGAGAACTAGATAGGCACTTCAAGATTATTCAATTATTCCCCACTCGCTAAATTAGCTAGCCAGAAACGTTAATTTATGATTGGCAGGTGAGGTCATGTACCGTGGACCGCCTGGTTACACTCTACTCGGTACGCAAGTTATAATTCACTTGATTGCATATGTAGTTTCAACAAGGTTCTCTGATGTTACACTTCCTGTGCGAGTTGCCACAACTTTCGTTTTATCAATGGTTTGGGTAATGTATGGCAGGATTACAATTAAGTTAAGCTCCGCTCGTCAATACTTGCTTTGTTTCATTGCAGATCAAAGCAAAGGAAGTGCATGAAAGGGTGAAGTTTGCCAGAGAGTATAGAATTCGTTAAAATATCACTGTACCTTGTACTGGCTCAAGTGGGAGCGCACGCAACAAAAACAGTTCCCCAATACAGAGCAGCGAATATAGAATGAATGTCGCGTCGCAGCGTGATGTGGTTTTGTTTGCATTGGGGGAAAACGCGTGTTCCTTATTGAGGGGCTGGAATTCCCCCGGTTGCAGCTGGTAATGTGGCCTGCAACAAGAGATAGCTTTGTGCAGTTTAATTTCAGTTTTGAAGGAAATCCATTTTCGCTAGTGTTAAGAAAGTGGTTTTTTTTGTGTATTTGTTCTGTAATTGAAATATTTCAGGCTATTTTTCCCCATTAGCGCAGCATGACTAATCGCAATTTTGTGGAAAGTCGAGGAAGCGGCCGAGGTGGCGATGGTTATCGTGGTGGCCGAGGTGGCGATGGTTATCGTGGTGGCCGAGGTGGCGATGGTTATCGTGGTGGCCGAGGTGGCGATGGTTATCGTGGTGGCCGAGGTGGCGATGGTTATCGTGGTGGCCGAGGTGGTGATGGTTATCGTGGTGGCCGAGGTGGTGATGGTTATCGTGGTGGCCGAGGTGGTGATGGTTATCGTGGTGGCCGAGGTGGTGGCGGCGGTCGTGGTGCGAGCTCATTTTTATCATTCTCTCTGTGCACGTGCATGTCTTTTGAAATTTTCCTCAAAATTTGCTGCACTTTTTCATTCCATTATACAATTTCGTATGCATTGTTTTCCTCCAATAACTTTACCCATTGACTACTTTGCTTCACAAGAGTTTAATGCCATGGGATGATATAAAATTCCAGTTTGGGGGGAAAGTTTATATAGAGTGAAAATTTTACGCTTGTGCCGCTATTTTTTTTTTCTGAGGGCATAGGAATCCATTGTTTTCTTCACTGCTGAGGAATCGAGTTTACAGTACAGAGAGTGTGAAAAGACAGAACGGCAGGCATTGCAATTTTGTTTTATAAATCAAATTTTTTCTAAATTTGAATTTCATATGACCGGATTGGGACACTGTCTTCTATCCCTGTTTACATTTTTTTAGGGCAAGCAATGCCTATTTCTGCCCCGCCTGGCCCCTTTGAAGCCCGCTGTAACCTTTTTACAATGACGTTAAACACCAAAGTTGCTAAAAGCATGAAACTGTATTCTCACAGAGTGGAAATGGCATATGAAAATAATCGATTCAAAAAAATTATCGAAGAAATAAAACGGCATACAATGACGCGGTGGTTGGTGGAAGAGGGAGGAGATTTTTATTCTCTCTATGACGGCGATGCACTGTTCATTAGTACCAAAAAATTTACCGATGTTTTAGAATGTGGTCGAAATATTTCAATGAACATTCAATTTACCAATGAAATACCTGTCCATGATCAGCAAGGAAATTACTCTGCTGAGTGGATTCAAGCTTTACAATTATTTGTGAATACGGCAGCAGGCGATTTAGGGTATGTTAAAAAAATTTACTCAGAAAGAAATAAAATCTCTTTGGAAGTAAAAAATGTATTGATTAATAATAGAAGGAAATCAAACACCTTGAAAGTATTTCCATCGTGAAGAGAGAGTATTTTATGAAATGGCTGTGCGATGTATGTACACTCGCCCTATAGGCGGTTTTTGGTGGAAATTTTTTTCTTTCTCTGTATGTACATCTTTTTCTAGATGGAATCAGCTCATGCGTAGCCGATTTTTTTACGATGATTCTGCATCGTGGAAATCGCACTGCTTCGATGATCCATTTGATCTTTGGTATGGCTGTCGTCAGCATATAATGCAATATATCGATTCTCACGGAGTGAGGAAAATGGCATTATCTCGTGATGTTGTGGGTATGATGGGCTGCAAGTAAGGAAATTTTTAATATCGTTTCCATACTTTTTTTAAATTATTTAAAGGTTTATCTTGCATTCTTTTCATCCTTGTGAAAATACGGCTGGATATTGTGTGTGTGTAAAGGAAAATGACATTAATGGACTTTATAATGCAAGCTACTGGCTGTAGTATATCCACACGGTTTAATACTGTGAAGCAAGCAAAAGCTTTCTTAACAACTAATATAAACAAAATTAATGCAATTATTGCAAAAAAACGTATTAATATCTTAACCACACACTTGGGAAATACAAGAAGGCATAAAGTAGGTTGAAAGATAGAGTTCATGTAAAGGCTATGTTTCTATTTTTTTGTGGTATTTCTTCTTTGTTATGAATATTTGATATTTTTTTTCCCTCTTTTATTCAATGAGAGTTCTTAGCTTCTACTCTTTGTAAAAGTTTCATTACGTTTTTCATAGTTTTATTCTGGCTGATGGTGTTTCAGGTGAAATGTTTAAGTGAATTCTTAGCCGATGATACTGCGACACGCTTTCCTTATCTTGGCCGAGATTTGACGGTCTACGAGTATTTTAAGGTTTGTATAATTTTATTTCTGAGAAAAAGAGATTGAAAAATGAATAGAAGGAGAAAAAATAGAGTGAGAGAGATGCGTAGAGAGCGAGGGAGAGGAGAGTGAGAGAGAGAGATACGTAGAGTGAGAGAGAGAGATGAGTAGAGTGAGAGAGAGAGATGAGTAGAGTGAGAGAGAGAGATGAGTAGAGTGAGAGAGAGATGAGTAGAGAGAGAGATGCATAGAGAGAGAGAGATGAGTAGAGAGAGAGAGATGCGTAGAGAGAGAGAGATGCGTAGAGAGAGAGATGCGTAGAGAGAGAGAGGTGAGTAGAATGAGAGAGAGAGGTGAGTAGAGGGAAAGAGAGATGAGTAGAGGGAAAGAGAGATGAGTAGAGAGAGAGAGAGATGAATAGAGAGGAGAGAGAGATGAATAGAGAGAGATGAGTATAAAAGTGCATACAGTGTACGTTGCACTTTTTTCAAGAGTGTTGGAGAATTTTTTAATTTTAAAGGTAGCTCTCATAGAGTAGTATTCGAAAAACTACAAGACTCTGTCATACTCTGTTGATTTTTTTTTTTATAAATTAACTTTCGATCAGTCCAAATATGAACTGCAAGGCGTAAAATCCTATGATTTGTTGGTGAATGTAGGATCTAACATGAAACCCACGTAAGCTATTTTTGTATTATAAATTTATATAAATTTATTCTTTTTTATGGATTCTATACTTCTTTTAATCATTTTTATTTTTATTTTTTTATTAATTTGCAGATATCTACCTGTTTGTGTTTGTACTGTACCAGCTCAAGTTTTTAGAAATAATTCAATAGCTGAAAGTGGTAATAAAAGTATATTTTTTTTTAAATTTTATTCCTTGTATTATATAATTAAGCTATATATTATTGAAATTATGAATTTATTTTTTTTCTGTAAAGAAATTTTAAAACAAGCGATGGTATTAACACCAGCACAGCGGATTCATCAAACAACAGAAATGTAAAGAAAATTTTTATTTATATTCACATTTTTCTCTTTAAAATTTTTCTCTTTTTTTCCTTCTGAAATAATAAAATATATGCATTTTGTATACAGGATCCAAAAAATTTCTTTAAATGATGCAACCCCTTTACATATTAAAACATCAAAAGAGTAAGATGAAAAAAATAATAATTTTAAAAGTGAGACTATTCTTTATAACATATTTCTGTTTTTTTTTTTTATAATTTCAGTTGGACAATCGTCAAAGGAGAAGTTTTACCTCCTCCTTCTATGAAATATAGTAAAGTTAGACCAAAGAAATGAAAAATTTGTTATTTTCTTCATTAAATGTACTTTTTTATTTATTTTTTAAGGAAATTTTCGAAGTTATTTTTCTATCCTTTTCATCTATCCTGTTTAAAAATCTTGATCCACACGGTTCTCTTCATCCTCTTAATTTTTGATATTTTGTAGGCTGTAGCCGTAGAATCTGGAGCTTCTTGGAATTTGAGAGGTGTTTCCTTTTTGAAACCAAAAGGAGCTTTTCGATGTGGATTTATATATATAAGTCCTGCTGCTTCAATTAAAGAAGGTGAAAAGTTTTATAAAAAATAAAGGAAATGTTGAGAAGAAAAATTTTATTTTTTGAATTCTGAATGGAATACTCTTTGGAATTTTTATTTTTTATTCTATTTTTTTATTCTATTTTTTTATTCTATTTTTTTATTCCATTTTTTTATTCTATTTTTTTATTCCATTTTTTTATTCTATTTTTTATTCTATTTTTTTATTCTATTTTTTTATTCTATTTTTTTATTCCATTTTTTTATTCTATTTTTTTATTCTATTTTTTATTCTATTTTTTTATTCTATTTTTTTATTCCATTTTTTTATTCTATTTTTTTATTCTATCTTTTTATTCTATTTTTTTATTCCATTTTTTTATTCTATTTTTTTATTCTATTTTTTTATTCTATTTTTTTATTCCATTTTTTTATTCCATTTTTTTATTCTATTTTTTTATTCCATTTTTTTATTCTATTTTTTTACTCCATTTTTTTCTTCTCAGATTTTCTTCGGCAATGCCAACGGTATGGCTTACGGCCACAAGTAGCTGATGAAATTTCATTATCTCAAAATTATCGAGGATTTGGAACTGATGCATTTTATTCTTCCAAAGAATTAACACAAGCCTGTCAGAAGTTGTTTGGAAAGGGCTCAATTGACGTAAAAAAAATTTATTTATAAAAAAAAGATTTTGATGAAACAACGAAATTTTTCAAGTATTTTTATACGCAAGTCTTGGTTTTATTTTATTTTTATTTTTATTTTTTTTTAAAATATACTTTTCATTCTTCTTTTCAACTTCTCTCTTCTATTCCTCTCATTTTATTTCATCGCATCTCCTCCTCTTCTCCCTCTCTCTTCTCTTTCTTCTCCTCCTCTTCTCTACTGTAGCGTTTTATATGTTTAAAGTCTATTTTCTTTTTGATATTTTCAGTTGGCAGTTATTTTTATACCATTAAAATATCCACAAGTTGTAAAGGATAAACTAAAATCCATAACCGATGCTTTCTTCACATCACAATGCATTTGTGTACAATCGGTAGAGCAAAATCGTTCTCGTAAGTTTTTTATTATTATTTTCATCTCTCTCTCTTCTTCTCTCTCTCTTCTTCTCTCTCTTCTTCTCTCTCTCTTCTTCTCTCTCTTCTTCTCTCTCTCTTCTTCTCTCTCTCATCTCTCTTCTCTCTCTCTCCTAATTCTTCAAATTGTATTTTTTTGTATCTTCAGCTGACAAATATTGGGGAAATGTTTTGCTCAAAGTGAATGTAAAATTGAATGGACGAAACGTTTGTCTTAATCCAGATTTAACAAATCCTTGTTATAAGGTTTTTCGTGACGTCATTGGTACTGATAACTCCACTCTTGTTATTGGAGGTGATGTAACGTATTTTGGGAATAAACGTATATCTCCTTCAGTAGCATGTTTGGTAAGTTGTATTCTGTGAAAAGTAAAAGAGAATGTGTAGAATGAAGAGGTGAATATTAAAGAATACAAATGCATTTTTTGACAGGATAGATATTTTTTTGAGACGATGTTCTATTTGATAGAAGAGAGTGGCTGAGAATATAACTATAAAGAAGGTGTAGTGTTTTTTAATACTTTTTTCTCTCCTTTCATTTTTCTCGATCTCTCTCTCCCTCATCCTCTCTCATCTACTTTCTCATCTCTTATCTCTCCCTCCCCCACTTTCTTATCTCTCTCTCCCTTCCCTCTCCCTCCTCTCTCTCCCTTCCCTCTCCCTCTCATCTCTCTCTCCCTTCCCTCTCCCTCTCATCTCTCTCTCCCTTCCGTCTCCCTCTCCTCTCTCTCTCCCTTCTCTCTCCCTCTCATCTCTCTCTCCCTATAAATATTAATATATATATATATTAATATTTTCACTTCTTCATTTTTTGTATTTTAGGTTGGATCTTTGGATGATCAGTGTGCTCACTTTGATGCCCATTGTATGCCTCAACTTCAAAAGCAAGAAATTATTTTAGATTTTCGGTTAGAATAGACGATTTTTAATTTTAAAAAAAGAATGAATAGAGACCATTTGATGGATTTAATTTATTTTTTAAACTACATTTTGTTTATTTTTTATTATATTTTAATATTTTTTTTCCTCTCTCTGTTAACCTTTCCATTTTTTTGTATTTCAAAGGGGAGCTATCAAACAATTTGTTGCTTCTCGTAAAAAACAAGGCATTCAGAAACCTCCAAATCGAGTAATTTATGTACGTGATGGAGTTTCTGAAAGTCAGATGGGTGCAATCCTTTCAGAAGAAATTCCATATTTACGTGCAGCTCTGGCTGAAAATTCTAACAAGAATAGGTGATAAAAAGAGAGGAGAAGAAGAAGATTTTTATATATAAAAAGAAAGAAAGAAGAAGAAAAAAAAAATTTTTTCACGCCTTTTAATTTTTTTGATTTCAAAGTGTAAATATTTCTTCTTGAATATAAAATATCTTTTCATTATTTATATGTTTTGTCAGTCCACCCAAACTTTTCGTAATTGTGGCTGTAAAACGGCAAGGAAAACGATTTTTTGCTAAAACGAGTGTACGTACATTTCATCAAAAAATAGAAGCTGTAGAGATGTTTGTGGATGCTGTGAATGGTTTTTATAGAGTTTCTATCCATTTAAGAAAATTATTAAAAATTTCTTTGAAGGATTTTGTGTTTTATAGAGAAAATTATGGAACATTTTTGGAGCAGGCGGTTTTTTTTATCTAATTTTTTCTTTATCTTATCATTTCTCTACTCTTTTTATTTTTAATAGTACAGGGTGATACATTTTTCTTTTTTATTTTGTCTCTTTTTTTCTTCTCTTCAATCATCTCTTTCTCTACTCTCTATTCATCTCTTTCTCTACTCTCTATTCATCTCTTTCTCTCTTTTGTGCACTTTGTTTCTGCTGCATTTCATCAAAATAATGTAAACATTTGATTTTATATGTATAATTAATTTTTTGCAGGATGTAAGTCCACCTGCTGGATTTTGTGTTTTAAATGATTTAATTGATATTGGACCGTATAGCAATTTCTTTTTACAGCCACATTCTGGTTAGTATATGTGGTTTATTTTATTTTATTATTTATAACCATTTTTGTGTGGAATTTTGTTTTTTAATACTATTTTTTCATTCTATTCACACAAAAAACATGATGGAGAAATATATCTATTAACCCTCTCTTAAAAATATATAATGAATAATACTATTTTCTCTGTATTTTCAAATATATTATATATCTAAAAGAGAGTGGAGGATTCTATTTTTATTTTTTTAAAGCACACTCTTTTTGCTTAATAAATAAAAATATAGAGTGTTTATATAAATTATTTTTTAATATATATTCCACTTTCATACGTTATAAAGTATATATAAATTTTTTATTTTATAGGACGTATTGGCTGTTTGATTGCTCCACGTTATTTTGTTTTAGTAAATGAATTTGATTTATCTAAAATGGAATCTGCTCTTTTAATGAATGCTTTTTGCTATTTATGGTCTCGGTGAGATTATTATTATAATAGAATTTTAATTTTTTATTATTATTTATTATAATCAAATTTTAATTTTTTATTATTATTTATATAGAGCTACTGGAGCTATTTCTATTCCTGCTCCTGTGAAATGTGCTGATGTGTTTGCTTCTCGAATGCGAGGAACGCTCCGTAAGAAATTAAAAATATATATTTATCTCTTCTTTATAAATAATATTTCTTTTTATATTTCTGTATAATTTATTTTTTGTATGTTAGATTGTCTCTTGTAAAGTTTTTATGCATATAATAGACTGTGTCTATTTTTTTTTTTTTTTTTTTTTTTTTTTTTTTTTTTTTTTTTTTTTTTTTTTTTTTTTTTTTTTTTTTTTT
>JADAQX010001098.1:0-14398 GCA_015476325.1 Cardiosporidium cionae | reverse complement strand
CCCCACACCACCCCCTCCCTATCCCCACACCACCCCCTCCCTATCCCCACACCTCCCTACTTGGAAAGCGCATCATTAAAATGCTGCACAGAAAAGGAGTGGTGCACTCCCTTATCGAATCGTTCACAGAGCATATAAAGAAGTCCATCAATAACAGATACTAAAACAGCTTTATCACAGTGTGAAAATGTAATTGTTTTCCATCCAGTGGGTACATCCCTCAGTCGAGTACCCACATCTTCCGTAGGATCCATCACAGCACAGCGAGACATTCGCAAGTTTGAATACCCCACAGAAGTTACAGGAGGTTGATCCGTAGAAACAGAGAGAGGGTCCATAAGTTCATCAGGAGGCAAAACTGAGCCGTTTGCATTCCGTGATGGATGCAATAATCCACGAGGACGAAGGGGTCCATCCATATCCCGACCCGCCGTGCGTCGATTGGCCGGCGTACGAAGGCGAGGAAAAGGCAGACAGGAGAAAAAATTTAAATCCGGATGGCAGTTTATTCCTTCGCTTGTTGTGGAAGGATCGACGCCGCTTATGGATTCCATGAAATAGGTGGTCTCTAGCAGAAATAAAAAATGGAGGGAGAAAAAAATAAGCAGAATTCCTTCCGTACAATAATTTTTTTTTAGGCTGGCTATACTTCTTCTGCAGACTCCAAATTTGCATGTATACACTTTTAAAGATAAAAATGCTTTATAAAAAATGTCTACAGTTGATATATCCTTATTCTATACAAGCTGTGTCCACACTCCTATTTATTTTTTCATTACTTTAAAATGAAATTTTTTCAGGTAAAATCTGCAAAGAAAAAGAGGTGAGAGACATCGCCTCACCGCCGTTTTGCAGCCTCCTCATAAAAATAGTATTCAACGATTTTTGCCTGCATTTTCTCTAATTTTTTCTCACTTTGTTTACAATTTTCTCTTGTCATACTTACGAGATTGATGAAGTACAAAAATACGATCCTTATAAGCCACAGCAGAATGAATAATTCCAACAACCGAAGGATAATTATAAATCTTCCACGATTGACTACCCGGTTGTAAAACTTCAAACGATGTGAGAGATTTATTTCCATTTATTCCACCAAATACATACAAAACATCGTGAAGAGGAATAACAATCTATAATTTAAAAAAAAAAATTGCACACACTGGAAGAAGGCACTTTGGAGGAAGATGGTGGAGAAAAAAAAAAAAATGTTTTTATATATTTCCTTTAAAAGTAGAAAAATAGTAAAAGAATACAGCCAGCAACACATTACGAAGAGAAAATGGTGTAAAAATACGTTTTTTTTATTTTAAAATATTTCTACTCTTCCTTTTTCTCTCACTAAATATCATTTTCTCAACCAAATTCTTTGCATTCTCTCACTAAATATCATTTTATCAACCTCTTCTACGTTTTCAAGCTTCATCCACTTACTGGATCTAAACGAGAAAACGTCAAAGCTGGTAATTTCACCAAAGAATTTGACAAAACATTATATTTAAAAACATGTGATCCAATAATAACTCTAGAAGAAGATTCCACATGAATGGAAGGAACAAGAGAACTTCGACCTCTTCCACTAGAAGAAGTACTATCAGAAGAGGCAGATGTTGAAATGCCATCCAATCGATCCGATTGGACATTATTTTGACGTTTATGTGGAGAAATTCCATTTTCAATGGATGATATCAATTCTAAGCCTCCCACAATTATTAAATCACTCGAGGCTGAAAAGATAGACGATGAGAAAGAAAGAGTTGAAAAAGATGAGAGAAAGAGATGAAAAAGATGAGAAAAAGAAATAAAAAAGAGATGAAAAAGATGAGAGAAAGAGTTGAAAAAAATGAGAGAAAGAGATGAGAGAAAGAGTTGAAAAAGATGAGAAAGAAAGAGATGAAAAAGATGAGAAAGAAAGAGATGAAAAAGATGAGAAAGAAAGAGTTGAAAAAGATGAGAAAGAAAGAGTTGAAAAAGATGAGAAAGAAAGAGTTGAAAAAGATGAGAAAAAGAAATGAAAAAGAGATGAAAAAGATGAGAAAAAGAAATGAAAAAGAGTTGAAAAAGATGAGAGAAAGAGTTGAAAAAGAAAAGAGTTGAAAAAGAAATGAAAAAGATGAGAGAAAGAAAAAAGAGAAATAAAAATGCATAGAAAAAAACAAAATCCCATTCATCAAAAGATATCCTTGTGTTGACTAAAAATTTAAAAAAAAATCCAACATACACTTTGATAGTTACACACATCGACACTATCAATGTATACTGTTTCATTTTTACTTGGATTGTACAAACCTTCTCTTCAAAAGCATTCTTATAAATTCTTTTTCATCGATGCTTTTGTTTATATCCTTCTTCTGCTCTATTTATCCCATCGATTGTATTTTCCTACCATCCTCTTCCTGCTTCCTTCTTTTGTACTATAAACGCTCGCATTGCTATTTTTTCCTCTCAATTCCTTCTTCACGTTTCTCTTTCTTCCATATTTCATTGCAATATTTCTCTCCCAAAAAATAAATTCCTCCTTACATCCATTCGGTAAAGCAGAGAGACCAAAGCGAGAGAAGGAATTTCCTCGCATTGGAATAGGGCAGAGAGTTTCCCAGCTGCGTTTTTGAAAATTATATTCTTCAATAATAATACCGTAGAATGGGAGAGATCGTCCAACAGAAAATAAACGAGGTAAAGGTTCATGAAAGTGAAGACAATATTCTCTAGGATGTGTTTCCAATAAAATTTCAGCCAAACTTCCATTCTATAGACAAGAGAGAAGATCTCAAAATTAAAAAAAAATGAAACGGAGACAAAGACTTCCTCTCACAAGAATTTCAAAAAAAATTAAAGCAAACCTATCATTCATTCCCTCTAATTTCTTCTTTTCATCATAGTCGCATCCCTTTATCCATTCAACCCCCATGAAATTCCACCCTGTGGACTTAAAATCTACAAATTTTAAAAAAATTTCTTGAAAATGGGTGTTGAAATGATAATTTTCTCTCCTGTCATCGTATTCTGCTATTTTATTTTAATTGCCATTCTTTATAAACTTTTTCAGACATGTGAAATATATTTCTGAAAATTCTTCATTTGATCCACTTACTCTCTCCTCAAAAAAATAAAAAATTTTGAAGCTCTTACTTGTTTTTCCAAAGATTTCAAACGCTCTTGGCTGTCTAAAAGACGATTTTCCAATTTTTCTACAACTTTATGTATCAATGAAAGATGTTTAACCATAGTAGAGGCTTCATGTGAAGAAGTTAAATCTGCTGAAAATCTATCTTTGCAGCCAAATTTGGCATATCTAAAACCATAACATTCAAGAGAAAGAGGATGAGGGAGAAAATTGAGAAAAAAGTAGAAAATGAATTGAAAAAAAAAGAAAAAAAAAGAGAATAAAGTAGAAAATGAATTGAAAAAAGTAGAATAAAGTAGAAAAATAAACTGTGGGTACACTTTTCCACTCTATTCCAAAACCAAGAGAATTAATAGTGTGCTACAAATGAAATATATAAATTAAATAGAAGAAAAAAGTATAGACCTCTTCCCTTTATTGTTTTTCTTAATGCATTGGAATTACATACATTTTACAAACTATTAATCGATGGTTATCTCTATCGTCTACTTTGTTATTTCATTAAATCATTATACGATGCATCTCTTTTTAATGAAATAAAATCTTCATTCCCTTTCCCTCTTCCTGCATCTCTCAAATCCATAAATTGCATACAAGTGAATTTTTATATTTCTCATCATTTCTATGTTATTTCTTCACGTATGTCTATATATTTCACACTTTTTAGATTATATTTCTTCTCCATGCCTTTCATTCTCTCTTTGTACCACAGTACGAGTATCAAGATAAAATAAATTTATAGCCTACTCTATTTCCTCTCAAAAATGAAATAACTGACGTGCAGCTGACAGTAACAGCGTGGCAATATCCGAGATGGGCTGGAAGGCGAGCAAATGGACCTTGCCATTCTTGACAATTACAAAAAACTTCAGCATTCAAAAGAGATTCATAAAGAGAATCCGATGGATCACAGAGTGTAGAGGCAGAAATAGAACACTGGCAATGTGGACAGATGGGATTTTGAGTTATCCTGAAAAGAAATGGAATCAAAACTCAGTTGAAACCCATTTTAAAGATAGGATTGAGAAGATGAAGAAAATACACTCAAAGTAGAAAAAATGAAACTATAATAATTGATAAAACGATAGCCAACAATCCATGTAGAATTCAACACAAATGAAAATACAGGAATGAAACAAAGGGAAGCATGTAATTAAAAATAAATATGTAAAATTGTGGTAAAAAATACTATTCAAATCTTGCAACACTATACATACTTAAAATGTTATAAAATGAAGGTGTAAGGATTTTACCATTCTAATATACATTGTTTGCAGAAATAATGAGAATATCCACAGCCTGCATCCACAATATTCAAATCAATGCCACTGCAAATACTACAAAATAAATTGGATTCAATATTTGATTTAACCTGCAAACATATGCATTCAAAATATAAAATAAATGACACAAGGGGAAAATACAATAAATATGCATAAAAAATTTTAAAAATGTAATTATGAGGGAGAGGAGACAGTAGTTACGGAGTAAACAAATCTTCTCCCTCTTATTGCAGATGTTTCAAAAACGTGGAAAATCATCTTAAAATGCAGATACAGACACTTTAGAAGAGAAATTTTGTATATTAAAGAAATTGAAAATAAAATTATAGGGGCTGCTCTAAGCATAAACTCCAAAACTATACTTTTCAATCTTTCTCTCTCGTTCAATTTTCCTTATCAAATACATGAAAAATGACTTTAAATATACTCATAGGTTTTTATAGGATATTTTTTAAAAAGCAAGGAAAATGCAGAGAGATGTGAAAGAATAAATTACATGAGTTCAAACCCATATAAAAAGTATGTTTGAAAGAAAATAAATAATATGTAGGTGGTTGATAGAAAACAATGAAAAGTGAAACAAAAAAAATAATAACTTATCAGGATAGAGGCTGTTTTATTTCCATTGAATTGAAGGAAAAAAATCTTAGCCAAAAACATATCCAGGAAGAGATGACAAGAAATAATACAAGTCTAATACTTTATCATATTTTA
The DNA here is from genome assembly GCA_015476325.1 of Cardiosporidium cionae. Taxonomy (NCBI): domain Eukaryota; phylum Apicomplexa; class Aconoidasida; order Nephromycida; genus Cardiosporidium; species Cardiosporidium cionae. The sequence continues at coordinate 9,274 of JADAQX010001098.1, read as the reverse complement.
AAAAGGTGAATACCTCTGCAATTCTATAAAATCCTATAGAAGGAATTGACTCATTAAGTTTTGTTCGATAGGCAGCAGTGGATATTCCATTTAAATAAGAAAAGGAAACAACTGAAAGTGATGAATTAGAAGTGGGAGAAAACGAAGCAAACGATAAATCTGTATGAGAAGTCATTGTCTCTGCGTTGTGAATAGAAAGTCCCAACAAAGGGTAAAAGAAATTCTACGATGCCTCAGTTACTGAAAAAAAATATTCCAATGCGGTGAATGTGCTGAAGAAAAGCAAGAATTAAAAATATTTCCACAGCAATACTCTATCGCCACAATAGCTATTTCAAATCTATAAGGATCCTATCATCCTCTTTCTTATGGGAGAGGTCCCATGTAGTAATAAACAAGCAAACATGGAGAAACATGTAAGGAACTCAACGTTTCTACAGGCTGCAATTCTTTTTAGCTTGCTTCTATGTATTTATATATCAGAAATAGTGGTACTGATCAATCTATTCATAAAATACTGCTCATAGTAACAAAAATGAGAAAAATTTATGTAAAGCAAGATTTTGCATAGTAATTAATCGATGCCCCACTTAATGTATGTACACTTACTGATCCGACCTAAGATTCCACAGAGATATATCTTTCAATTAGGATCGATCAATATGCACACGACGCTTAGTTATTTTTCAATTTGGTGTAAAAATAAAACGGCGGCTTTGATAATCAAAGTGCGTAGCAATTCAAGCAATGACGCGATAACAATCGCTATAACTTATTCAAAAACTCACCAGAAATAAAAATTAACTTGCTCACAGATAGCATTGGAATCTTTTGTTTGGGACAGAAAAGCGCAGCTTCAGTAAAAGCAGTTGTAAATTACAGCAGTACAAACTAGCTCATACGGCCTACTCACACAAAACTACAGCGAAAGAAAATCTATCGGCTGCATTAAAAAGGAGGGACAAACATACACAAAAGAATGCTTGAAAGAAACATTCAAAATTGTTTCAGAAATGGGTTCGTTGCTGCACGCATACAAATCTTTTCTATATGCACGACGATAGACAGTTGCGTTAACTCTATGGAAAAAACAACCTTTCTAACCCAACTGATATACATTCCAAGAAAGAAAATTTGAAGCATTATTTTCTGACTGACAAAGTAGAAAGAGAAACAGTCACTCATTTAAATGTCCATACAAATTATGTTGCACCATGAAAAATGTTTTTTTACCAAAAATTCTTTGTTTTACGAATTAAAATCCAGAAAATAACAAACAGAAGATACATGTGCAAAAACAAACGCTGCAAAGGAATAAATACGGAGGTACAACACTGAAAGACTAAGTTTTTCAACAGAAAGCTATACAGACTATCTGTCGGCATTTAGGCCAGCGGAAGAAATTTGTAGAGAGAAACGAAAGCTTTAAACAGAAAGGGAATCTAGGAAGAGGTTCAGTACAGGGTCGGAACCAATTTTATACAGATATATTAGCAGAATACTAATATTTCATAATAGATTTCCTACTACTAAAATTTGCTGTGGGGGAAGCCCACGTCGGGAATTGTTTGCTATATTTCCAAGTTAAGTTTTTTATTTCTCGACAGCTGCATGTTAAGGTTGATATTATGCACAAGCTTGTATCTCCGATAAAACTAGCAAAAGCTAGTCATAGACTTGTTATCTTCCCCCTATGGTCATCCATCAAAGAAAAAAACCGCTTCAGCTGAAAAACGGCGATGTGATTTTCTGCACCAGGGGGAGAGACCCCCGCCCTAAACAAACAGCTGGATGGCATGCCCCACTCCTTACAGGCAAAATCCAACTTATTTTTTCCCGAGAACTTTAATACCAAGAAAATTCGTGAGGGAGGTAATTAATGCGGAAATGCTATATGGCAATGGCTTTAACCATTCTACTAACATATAGAAGAATATTGGCATGCCATGGTTTTTTGGCGAATACGTTCTGTTACTTTTTTCAGATTGAATGAACTAAATGTGATGCCCAACATAATATTGAACAATGGTGCCAAGCCATTCATTCAATCGGTTTTTAAATACCGTTAGACGCAGAGAATTTCAATCGAATTGTATCTATATAGCATTATTGAATACTCTAGATGCTGCCAGCGTAAATCAGGCCATTGCAATATTACTTTTTATCTACATAGAGAAATTGATGCACTTTTTTATAATAAATGAAATGATTCCTAAATGGATTTTTTTAGTTAAACTGAGAATAGTGAGATTACCCAATCGAATATTTAGTATTATTTTTAAAGCTACTTTGGGAAAAATTGTGTAGAGACATTGAACTCAAATGTGCCAGGTGCTCCGTTTAATGTAATTTCGTACCCTAGCAATGTGTCATGCTTACAACCCCACTAATTCAATGACGCAATCGGCGATACTGCAGTTCATGAAAATACAACATAAATCTACTATGGTTTATACTAAATTTCTTTGTAGTTAAAGCAATTAGATATTCTTGACAGGAAATGCTTCAAGCAAAACCAAAATTTTCGTGTTCTTCTCATACAAGCATATAAAGAAATTTCCTTTTAAGTGCGGCACCTAGTTTTTAAACGTAACTTCCGGAATGAATGAAATTCCGCTTTAGAAAGTTATATAATAATACTAATGGGAAGTATTTCAAAAAAAAAATTTTGTGCGTGGCTTCAATTGAAACGGATGCTAGTGGTAGGGTAAGAGAGTTTGAGCAGAAGTTGCAATATTCACTTACTATACCACGGGAATGAGATTTGTTGCTTCACGTTTTTAAATGTTGTACTAAATAATATATTGCTTTTGGCAAAAATGAATGCTGATTACATTAATAAAAGCAATATTATGTAAACCGCTTTTCATGTTACTCCATTCCTCAGCACTTGATGCTAGCAATTTATTCCACAATCTCCGCCTTGCGCTTATTTATAGTAGGAGAAAGCAGAGACACAATGTTAAACCTCTTCTAAATTTTGGTCGAATTTGTTTTGGTTAAGAGAGCTGTTTCATCACCAGTGAGCACAGGGTATGCACCAGAAGTACACGCCAAATTGCGAAAGGGTTGAAAATGAAAACGTAATTATAATTATGCTGCATACTTGAGTGTTAGGCTTGACTACTAAACTTCAAAATTTTGTGTTAAGATGACTACCGTACTGACCTTTTTCAATACAGAATGCAAGATTTATAGCATTAAACATTCTACGAATTACCAAATAATATATAATATGAATATGTTCTCTGCAAACTATTTCTACAAGTGTTAGCTAAATTCTGCCAGCCATATTCTATCAACTGCAGCTGATTATAATCCGTTTATATAGTAGGATGCTAAATAGTCTACTTCTATTTAGTTAAAAAAAGCATTTCTTACAATTCTTCGAACGGTATACTCTACGCTAATAATTACTATCTGTGAAAGTGATCAAAGAAAGAGGAAAAATTGTTCACACCTTCATTCATCTACGCTGCACGAAAAGAATGGAAAATTATAATCTGAACTTTCGCTATTTTTTTTCTATTTTGCTTTTCAACGAAGTATGCCTTTCGATTTAGCGAAAAGCATCAGGGGAAAGTATGGGATTTTCGGTTGCTGGGATGCTCCGTGGTTCGATGGTCTTAAACCATTTCGTATGTATACTACAATATACTTGGGAAAAAACTGCGTGTTATTAGCTTATCTAATCTAGAAAAATAATTATGTAAAAAAAAGGTAATTACGATAAAAGATAATAATTATAATAAACAAAATATAATGGGTACTCCGCGTGACGGCGATACCGCTGGCACATGGAATGAGTACGAACATCTACCAAAAGAAAATAAAGTGAGATTGAAATTCCGTACACCAAAACATTATTTTCAGATGTATATGAAAAAAAAACTCATGATGCCTTTGTGATACATTGAACCACTTCAGCTACAACGAGAGGATAAAAAGTAAAAGTTCTTCCTTCTTTCGCCCGGTATTGCATGCATCTCTCTCTCCATGGCTTGTTCTATATCTCCTAAATCATGCACACGTTTGTCGCTTATCGATTGTGTTTTCGTGTACTCAAAACATTCCCAGTCGATTCATGCTCAAACTATTACGGTTTACAAAATACCGGCTACGATGTAACTACTTACGCTACACATTAAAAATAAAATATACTGCTACTTAAAATTGATACCTACTGTGATAAGGGGGGCTTTCTTATAATGCCAGATCTGCTGAGATGTTAAAGTATTTGCATGCGTAGCGGAATGGCAAAGAAGATAATGTTCGTAAGGCAGAATGTTTGAGAGAGTTATTCCTGAAGCGAGAGTTAACTTGTTAAGTCTTCTTACTCAAACTACATAAAGAAACATCTCTTATGTACTTAACTTATATAAATAAGAATATCTAACGACTAAACTATAAGAATATCTTACATACTTAAACCTATAAACAATAAAAGAAGAAACAGTAACTTCGGAATAGAAATCATAAAGAAGAAACGACAACTCTAAACTAAAATCATACATGAAAGTAATTGTCCTTCTAAGAAGAATCTCCTACCTCACTTTAATCACTCTTCGTCGGGAGTTAAGTTAGTTATCACTACTCGTGCATCGGATTGTGTTTGCGTGCACTCAAATACAATCCTACTCACTTCGTCCTTAATTTAACACTACTTCCAATATTATAAACAATCATCCACTTCCGCTTTCATCCTTTCAACGTTATTACATATCAAACGAACTCACAAAGCAGTATCCTCCCAAAACGGGAAATAAGTTGACTCTCGGCTGTTGTTAAGCCTATCATTCCGTTGATTTGAAAAGTAGTTCTTTCGGAGTATTCAGAAGAAAAATAGAAAAATATTTCTTAGCGGGAGGTTAATTTTTGCAGTGGAAGTGGAATACAACTCCAAGAACACGCGCAACTTCACAGTATGAAAGTGACCTGACCGATGTAGAAAAGCTTTTTGCGTCCGTTTGCTTTGGTTGACGTTGGATGCACGATCAGCCTGGTATACGTTCGATATCCATACATAAGGAGAATTGAAATTAAAGCGATAGGGACGATCGTCATAGCTAATGCGCGAAAATCAGGAGCAGTTCCAACCCGTGCAGTGTTTCCGGTAAATTATAGACAGTCACATTCGCGCGCTGTTCGCGCCAACTGGATGAAATCTCAAATTTCACACCCCAGCAAGTCGAAACAGCAAGATTACGTAGAAATTGTTACAACACTTTATATTAACTTCATTAAGCCTTTTCTATATTATCTATTAATCGCTGTTACGTTTATATTCCTGATTTGCAAGCACTTTCTATCAGTTTTATTCGCATGCTATCACCATTTCCTACTTATCTTTCAATGTCTCTCAAAGGTTTGTAGGTCATTGAAGAACGTTTGCGTGCACTCATTAGTATGCTTTACTGGTTGAATTAGATTTTTTCTAATTTATTTGATATGTATAAAATGCTAGTTGTTTCTTTAATTATGTTTCGTAGGTAATATTCTCGGACTATTTACTGCTGATTCTGCATCAGTCAACTCGCATTGGTTGTATCCTAAGTTTTTTCCCGAAAAATATGCCGAGTTCATAAAAAAATTTGGTGACGCCCCTGAATATGCCGAACCATCTTATAATCCATTTTATCGTAGGCAAATTTTTTTTATTTTTAAATTTTTGCGTGAGGTACCATATAATTTATTGTATTGTAACTATTTTTTAATTCGCCTTCTTATTAGGTTCATCGTTGAGCCCTTATGCATCTCAGTCACTGGTTTTGCTTGAAAGTTTGATAGCAACAAATAGATTTGATAAAACAGATTTTGCGCAGAGGCTTTACAAAACTTTTGGACCAAACACTGTGGTACGAGTAATACCGTAACAGATATGAAAATAATGGAAGTGTTAATTCTTTATCTGTATGTAATATTTTGCTCGTTGATGTATGTCCATCCATTCAGTATGTCAATCCTCCGAAAGTTGAAAACCCGAATGTTGGGAGTCCAGTGCAAGTAGGTACTAAGTTATTAAAAGTGCATAATAACAGAAACGAACATTTGTGATCGTAATTTTGTTTTATCAGGGTGGATGGCGTAATGCTTCAATTAAGAATTTCGTTGAAGTCTACGGCAAAGGGGAAGCAAACACAGCCCTAGTAGGCGATGACCAAGCTGATTGTTTTTCTAAAGTGCCTATTATTGTTGCATTTTACGTTGGTTAGCATCAACTTATTTTTGAAAGAACGTAATAACAGATAACATGGAAGTGCAGGTTTTGAGTTTGTGTCTTCCCTTACAGGCGACCCAAATCTTCCCCGAATTATAGAAGATGTTATTGGTGTAACGCAAGACTGTGCTAAGTGTAAGTAAAGTATTTAGAATTTTTTTGTATCAAATTGAAGAAAGACAGCTTGCAAGAAGCTAAACAATATAGTTGTTTTACTTTCTTTATAGCTCTCCGGACGAGTATCGCTGCGGGAAAATTATTTGAAGCAGCTCTTCAAGGAAAATTGACTGCAGCCTCCTTTGAAGCATTTCTCAAAGGAGAAGCTTTTCAAGGTAATGTTGTGATACATTTTTAATTTTATGTTGCTCTTTAATAATCATACAAACTATTTGTTTTATCCTGTTTGTAGATGGAATCGTCGACGAGACCAGGAAAGAACTACGAGCCCTTTATGATGCTACTGTTCCCATAAATGAATTCGCGATCGGTGAAACAGGAAGGATTGATTGTCATTGTCCTGGCGCTTTTTACACTGCATTATACTCTCTACGCAATGCATTCCGAGACACAACTGACGGTGCTGGTTAGTAAATATTTTGTGTTGGAGATGGAAATGTCTGTTAAAGTGTTTATTCGTAGAAGTTTTCAAATTTCTATCTGCAGAGATATTTCTCAAGGTGATCCGGGACACAATACGAGTAAGTGGATGTAACTCTTCTCGAGCGGGTTATTTGGGAGCTTTGATTGGTGCTACGTATGGCCCGTCGGTAATTCCCAAACATTTTGTAGAGAAAACAAAAGATATGCAGCTGTATATGACTCTAGCTGACAAATTAGAACGCCTTAAAGGCTAATTCAGCAAAATGAAGACTCTGTGGAATGTTTTACTATTTTTTTTTCCACAACCGTTTCTTTTTAATTTTTTTTTATTGAGGATAGTTACTTGTATTACATATAGTTACTCTTTTTCTATACAATGTAACTATTCTTATTATAGTAAAAACTTTTTATGCTACGTGTAGTAGTTTATCCCGTCATTAAGTTACGATTCAATGCATGGAAGCGTCGTAGGAAATCATTCCAGCCGAGCCGCTCTTGATTTCTCTTAAGCTTTGAGGCAACCTTACCTCCGTAGGTTCTTATTGTCTTCTTTAGTCTCTAGCACGTGTCTTACCAAATAATTCCTTTAACTCTTATTACAGTTTGATCTATTAGCCCTGCAGTGACACCTAAACTTTACTGTATTAACATTATCAAATTCCTCAGCTAGTCTTTCACATACCGGATACTGCAGACAAGATTATAAGCTCCTGTTAAATTACACACTAATGTGGCATTCTATTATACCATAGAGAGTGTAAGAAGAGATTCTTCTCTTTCCTGTCTTAATCAATAGCATATTTGTGCAATTAACACGAGATGTATAATTCTTATTTGAATTATTCTATACTACTAATTGTCATAAGTATATTTTGACGAGTTAATGAGTCCGTGGAGTGCTGGTCTCCACACCAACTGGACCAAATGAAGTCGAAGCAGCAATTTAAGAAGGCAGCAAAAATTGTGTAAGCATCAAGTCGCAAATTTTGCTGATTACAAAAAAGAGGAGGCACTGATAAAACAATAGTTTAGATATATTTCTAAAGCTTTTTCAAATTTTTTCTGTAAGTGGTATTCTTATTAGAATCAAGTCTCTTCACACTGACCCAGTTTGCTACATTTTTACCTTTTTTGCAAACAAACTAACTACTGCTATTCTTTTGATTTCAATCAATTATGGTCAAGTCTGGGGCTTCGGTATCCATGTATTTCATATGTAATGACTTCGCAAATAATTTGGATTTTAAGGCTTACTTATAAATAAAAAGCACGCAAACAGATCTCAGCAAAAGCGACATTGTTTTCAAATTACATATATTGGGAGCGTAGCACAGAGTACGCAGAAAGTAATCTGAGTAATTCTAAAGCTTACGCTTCTTAGCTTGTACACCCTTGATGAGGGATTCTCTCCGTATCCAGCGTGGTCGTATATCGCTCGGGATATGCCAGTCGTAAACAATGACTCCATTTATTTATTATATTTATAAAACTTTGTTGTTATAATAAGAGAAAGTTTATCAGTTTTTCGGAGTGAAGAGAGTGGGGATTTGTAGATATAAATTCATCCCATTTGATATGCTTTTCTACTAAAACAATGATTTTCCAACAGAAACAGAATAAGGACGAACATTAGAGTTTTGTAGCTCGTAAAGCTATTGAGTGGTTTTACTTATTAAAACAGTGACTTAAGGATGTCGACTGCCCCTTCTGAACTCTCTACTATGATATCTCCTTTTCAATTTTACTTTCGGGACAGCCAACTTACGCAACTGATGGGTTTTTAATATTTTCGCCTCTCCTCATAGACGTCCTACTGGTTTATATAGAAAATTCTAGCTCTAACATTCACAAATCGCTCATAAAAAGTTAATGAAACGCTCGCAATCTCAACAAGCAAATACCCTAAAGAATTATCACCCTCCTCTTTTCTACGTTAGTCCGTCGCTCCCTTTAATTATGTTTCCTCCACACAATGTCTATCACTTTACAAAAGAATACTCTGCCTCCCATATGAGGAAGGTATATAGCCAATGATAAAATATACAAACTCTGGTGCGTAAATGTATGAGCATGAATAAAAATTTACTTCTCAAATCCCTTCAAACATAACTTCATACCCACTTCCATCAGTAATCCACATCACATCAAAAGATTGATAACATAACTTTTATCTCCAATAAGCAATACTTCTTCAACATTTCTGCAATTTTATGTGTTTAGCATCCTCACAAGACTGCAACGTGTTGCATTTATGACTACATCTCTTCAGAGATATCCTAAGAAATTGTGTTTTACAATGGCTTCAAGTGAAGCCTGAATCTATTTATGACATGTAACGAAAATACGGGAAGATTATGCTGACCCTGGGCGTTAATGGAAAATAGGTGAAGCTAATCAATAAATGACAACTTTGAAATTCTTAGAAGTGAATTCTCGACTAACTAAAACTAATCAAAA
>JADAQX010001097.1:0-14400 GCA_015476325.1 Cardiosporidium cionae | reverse complement strand
AAGATGAAGGGAGAGGAAGAAGATGAAGGGAGAGGAAGAAGATGAAGGGAGAGGAAGAAGAAGAAGAGAGAGGAAGAAGATGAAGAGAGAGGAAGAAGAAGAAGAGAGAGGAAGAAGATGAAGAGAGAGGAAGAAGATGAAGAGAGAGGAAGAAGATGAAGAGAGAGGAAGAAGAAGAAGAGAGAGGAAGAAGATGAAGGGAGAGGAAGAAGATGAAGGGAGAGGAAGAAGATGAAGGGAGAGGAAGAAGATGAAGGGAGAGGAAGAAGAAGAAGAGAGAGGAAGAAGATGAAGAGAGAGGAAGAAGAAGAAGAGAGAGGAAGAAGATGAAGGGAGAGGAAGAAGATGAAGAGAGAGGAAGAAGGGGAGAACGCAAACAAAGAAGGATTAGAAAAGAATTAAAAAAAGGAGAAGAAAATCATCACCCTGAAAACATACCACTATTAACAAAAGGCAGAAAAAGTTAAAAATTAAGCGATACAAAAGAGAATATACTACTGTTATTGTTTATTTTGTGTGTGTTTTATAAATAGAAAGATTATCGTTAAAATAGGCAATCTATCTCAATGGAAAGAGTTGTGAAGATTAAAAGAAATTCATATTTATATAATACATTTTAAAAAGAGATATTTCCAAATAATAATTATATATATATACTACATAAAAAAAGAATTTCATGAGAGGTAGAATTAAAAGTTATTTCTCTCTCTCTCTCTTTTTTTTTTCCTCTCTCTCTCTCTCTAGTATTCAACATAGAGCTTTTATATAGACTTTTGAATATATATTACTATAGTATTTATAGTATTATTATAATATTAGTATTATTATAGTATTAGTATCATTATTATGATCATTATGATTATTTCATTTTTTTATTACAGTTCGGTAATGCACGGTCAATTATATGCCTTAGTAAGTGTAGAGGATACACATCCTGTATGTACACCTCAAGCACTGCCTCTTATTTCAAAAGAGGTAGAATTCTATCCACCTTCCAAAGGAGAGAAAGAAAAGAGGTTACAGACCGCCATTCTTGAAGAAGAGGTATTAAAAGAAGGGCAACGAAGTCAACTATCTCAAATAGAGGAAAGTGTATCTCTACATGAGAATATACAACCTATGGAGAAGGAAATACAGAAACTACAGAATCCTACACCTTTGAAAATACAGAAACTACAGAATCCTACACCTTTGAAAGAAGATCTCCCTGGCGTGTTGATTCCTGTACTCTCTGGGGGTATATCCCCTCCTCCCACTTCTTTCCTTCCCCTTATCTCTTCCCCCCCCACGAGTACCCCCTCCTCTTCTTCGTTGTCTCCGCCTCTCCTATTTAATCCTTGTAATTTTGTTTGCCGTTTAGAAGTGGACCGTTGGAATGCAGTTACACCTGAGGGACATTTACATCTCCCTGTAGATTATTGTACACCTTCCTCATCAGATCAATGGCTAATGTATACTCTCTCTAAAGAAGAAATTCTTCGTTTTAAAGAATTAGAGGCTATTGCCAAGACAGCCCCCTATTGGCGTTCAGGAGGGAATTCCCTCCTCTCTTCTTCACACGTTCCCCCCCCTCCTGTAAGTACAGCTCCTGTACAACCCGTGGTACCCCTTTGTCGCTATTGTAAACAGGAGGGTTTACCTACAGCCATTTCTTCTACATTGATAGATAGCTGGCCAATGGATCAGAAACAGGCTTTGTGTGCTCGAATGAAGTTAGCCCTACAGCGGAGATCCCCCCCTTTACGGGGGTCTCCTTCTCTTGAAGGGGAGGCGGATACCCTTCCCTCCACTCCCTGTGAGACCTACTTTGATAAAGGTGAGAAAGCGTCTTTTTCTTTTCTCCCCTCTTCCCTTCCTATCGCATCTTCCACCCCCCCGCTTACCCCCCACACGCGAACAGATGCATCGCATCGTGCACGCTCTACCCCTTCCTCTGCTTCTTCCAATCTCCCCTCCCTAAAAATGGATGGAATTCCCTCCTCTGAAACTCCCAAACTCTCCCGATTCGATACACCTGAGATAACCCATGTTAAGAAGAGCCCTCGATGGCTGGTACCTCCCAGTAAGGATAGACCCCCCCACACCTTTCCTATGCCTATACCCCCCCCTAAAACAGATCCTCTCTCCCTTTCTACCCACGCTTCTCGGACCCCCTCACGCTCTCCATGTTTCCCTCTTCATACGCAAGAGAATAAAACGTCTCTGGGTATCCTTACACGTCCAGAAGGGAAACATCTCACAACACGAGGGTATCGTTCTTCTCCTCAATCACCCACCCATACATCCACCCCCCTATCGATAGACAGAGAAGAGATTATAAAGGAAACGTTCACAGAACCTTCTTCTCACTCTTTATCCTCTGTTTCTGTGCACGCAAACGGGGAGGTATTTCCCCTCCCCCCTTTAACTCACTCCTATGTGGAACCTCCCCCTCTACAGGACACCCCAAAGAAAGGGGATACCTCTAATAGAATCTCCTCTTTTGCCCCTGTACATACCTTTCCACACACCCACCCCCTGGAGAGTAAACTAAATGAGGGAAGAAAATTTCCTTTGGAATTAGGTGGGTGAGAAAAGAAGAGAGGTTTTCTTTTCTTTTCTTTTTATATAAAGAAAATGCTATGAAATAGAGAATTTAATTGAAAAAAAGGGGAGGGGGGAGAACACTGTTAAAAATTTTCAACTCGTGGATCGTTTTTTTGAAAAGAAAGTTTTTTTATTTTACTAGAAGTTTAGTTAACTACAATATTTTTAACTAGATGTTTATTTAACTAAAATTTTATTTTTCAACTAAAGTTTTTCTTCAACCTCTATTTCCCCATACCCCCCCTTACCCCTAAAAATTTTTTTTTTAATAGATGCGCTGCCCTCCACACCCTTAATTCTACCCAAAACAGGATCTCAACTTCGTTGGAATCCTACAGAGAATCCTCCCTTAACTTCTCCCCTCCATTCTCAAACAGAATATGAAGAAAGATCCTCCTCTCTGTGGGAAAATTCTGCTACACGTGGCGTTTCCCAAACTCTCTCTTCCACCGTTACTCTCTCTCAAGAAGTACCCCCTATGCTAGTGGGAGTTCCTTCTCGTTCTAATGGAGGGGGGAGCCCTTCCTCTTCTACAGGTTCTCTCTCTCTTTTAGTAGAGGAAGGTGAACGTGAGCATGCACCGCCAATACCTCCCTTTTCCTCGTCCACTCTTTCTAGTGGGGGGGGACCCTTCCCTGTACCCCCTCCCATGTATATGCATTACGTAGTACCCCCTTCCCTATCTTCCACCCATCGAATGCCTAACTCTGTTCCTTTTGTTTTTTCTCCTTCTATACCTTTTCCTTATGTTTCCTCCCCCTTTCCTCTATCTTCTCCCTATATGACCCCCCCTTCCATGACCCCCCTTCATCCCCCCTACAGATCACATCCTGCTGATTTTCGAGGTAGGACAGGGGAAGGAGGGCATGTGGAGAAGGGGAGCTCACGATTCTCCATTAAACGAGAAAAAAGCGAATCCACTTCTCGAGAGGCAAACATTCCTCCCTCTTCTCTTTTGTTAGGTCATCTCTCCTCTAGCCCCTCTTCTCCTACCGGTCGCCCTCCTTCTTTTTCCCCTGTAATTCCTTCAGGCATATATTCTCCTTATCATTCTACTCTACCAGAACAACGAGGTGGAGGAACTTCTATGTTTACTGGTAAGAGGAAATTTGAATAAAAACAAATGAATTTTGTTTTATGAAGATTTTATATATTTATTTGTAAAGATTTTTATTTTTGTAAAGATATTATTTATTTATTCGTAAAGATATTATTTTTTTTAATAAAAAATTAAAAGAGTGAAACAGAGAAGGATAGGATATATCTCTATAGATGGTATTTTCACTTTTTTTGGAATTAACAAGTTTTATATACCTTGTAATGGAGTAACGTTTTTTTTTTAATTTCCTTTTTTTGTTCTCTTCTCTCTGAGTTTATATATATATATAATTTTAAAGTAATCTGATAATCAGATTTTAAGTTTTATTTTTGTGTGACTATTTTTTTAAGAAGATTTTCTATAAACTGAAGGAAATGTAAAATGTGTAAAAGGTTTTTGGATTCTTCATTTTTTTTTCTCCAATTTCTTTTATTTTGTAAGATAGATACTCTTTTCTTTTCATTGAATTCTCTTCTTGTGTGTTTCAAATAGAAATTCTAATATATATATATATATATATAATTTGTTTTTAAAATGATAACTTTTTAAAAAACTCTCCCAGTCTCTAATTTCACTATTTCTTTTTTTTTATTCTTTTTTTTAAAAAATTTTAAAAACTCTCCTAGTCTCTAGTCTCAATATATATTTTTTTTTCAAATGCTAAGGAGAAACTTTCCCTTATGCCCATACGGACTGGGGAAACATCTCAGGATGGCGTACGAATGATACTTCATGTACAGAAATTATTCTATTGAATCCTTCATCTCAACCTGTTACACCTCAACAAAGTGGAGGTAGACTTGTTCCTTTTCTCCTTCAGCAGCCTCTCCGCATGAATTATCCTCTCCCTCCTTCTATATCCCCTACAGCGCATCACGTGAGTGCTGGGGGTCCTTACCCTGTATATTGTTCACCACCGTATTCTTCTCCTCTTGCATTTCCTTCGGGTGAAGAAATGATTGTAAGATCGCCTGTAGCCTCAGAGAGATCTTCTCTTTCTATTTCGAATGATACTTCACTCTCCCAATTGCACACCGGACATACCCTCTCTAATTTACGTGATACATCTTCAGGGAGAGTCACTCTCCCTTTAGAAGAATCTCTCCATCACCCCCCTTCTCTTTCTCTACCAAAAGTGCCTCCTTATGGGATCTCCGCCTCTGCTGAACCTTCGCTACCCTCTGGTAATCCTCTAGGAGGTACACTCTCCACCCCTCCCTCCGTACCCGTCTCTCGCTACCCTTTACAGCGATATCTAAGCCGACAGACAGCGCAGCCCTCTGTCTTATTAAGAGGGGATAAAAATGGCACCTCCTCGCGTGTTCAAGAGTTTTCCCCCCTTCCTTCAGTCCCCATTCTACAGACGTTTAATGACGCTTCTTCCCCAGTTGATACTGTCTGTACACCTCCTAGTACTTTGTTGCATACCTCTGACTTACCTGTACCTACACGTGAGGAACTCTCTTGTGAAGAAGTTTTAGGTAAGGCACCGCCTTCTATCTCTGACGTGGTTTCCACTCATTTAGTTGCGTGCCCCCTCCCTCCCAGCACTCTCACCGCTACTGGAGATTTTTTTGGTACAGACATGCTACTAAGGCGGGATACTCCCCCATTTCCACCGGTAAACTCGCCTCAAAATCCGGTTTTGGATACTTTTGTTACGGATACACCCAACGGGGTAGTTCCTACACTCTCTCTTCTTTCTGGAAATAGTACCTCTTCTCATATACTTCCTTGGAATGAAGTAACCATACCCCCTTCTATGGACGCCCTTGATGCCTCTTCTCCTACATCTACGTCTCCCTCGGCCCCTGCCCTTGAACCGACGGCACCTGACGGTGTCTTATACCAGAGAGAATCTTCTCTTTCATCACAGGATGAGAAGGAGGCTGCTTTCCCTTCTTCCGAGTTACCCATGCTACTTCATCACACGTCTTCACTTCCCACTCTTTCATCTGATCCCCCTGCCTTTGAGGATTTGTCAAAATGTGCGGAGGCGCCTTCCCTCCCTCCCCATGAAGACATCTCACGGGATGCTGGGCAATTGGAGAACCGTGAGTCACCTCATTTATCTCTCATTTCTGAGGCAGAAGCTAATAGTGAAAAAAATAAGCTTAATAATTCTATACCATTGAAATCTCGACCTGAAATCATTTTATACAGACCTGCGGCTCTACGGAAGAAAAAACAGCCTCTGGACGTAGATGCTCTTCGAGAAGAAGTTCCATCGTTTATGGTTTCCCCACAAAAAATATCTGAAAAAAAGAAGGGAACACGTCCGTACGCTTCTGGACACACCATGGCATGCCTTGAAACCTCTTCTGGTCAGAGCAAAGGGGTATCTCCTTCGCCTCATTCTGACCATGAAAGGCACTCCATTTTCCTTTCTGAAAAATTTTCAGAGGCCACACGTTCTCAGAGAGGTTGTGGAGAGCGCCACGTATCTCTTCCCGTTGGAATAGAGGCATCACTTTCTTTTGATGATAAAGGGAATATTTTGGAATGCTCTTCGTTACCCTCTACCATTGAGCTAGGTATTGCTGAGAAATTAGAAAAAGTAGAAGGAAAAAAGTGCCATAGATCGGTGCCGGCCGTCAACGGAGAGGCAAAATCATCGCACACATGTCGTACTGCCAAGTTTCCAGAAGATGTGGATTTTCACAAGCGTTTGTGTGATGAAATTATGCATCGTGTAAATGTGCACTTGTGCTCCAATGCTACTCTTCCTAGGAAAGGTGCCTCCACCCTACGAGAAACTCTTCCTTTTGAAAAATCATTGGAGACTTCCCGTGGCCGACATTCCCTTCGTACTGCGATGGAAGTTCCATGTGACCTTCCTTCTGCAGTGATAGGTCCCAAGGTTTCTCAGTCGACAAACTTACCTCCCCTATCTAATAGAAGGAGAAAAAAAAAGCCACTCCCTACCATGGATTTTTCGAAGGAATCTTTTCAAGAAGCATGGAAACGAGTGGATGTGTAAAGACTCGGCCGTGTTGATGCTGAGATCTTTTGTTTTCATGTGTTACTTAGAAGTAGTTTCAAAATAATTTGCTTTCATGCAATACGCGCTTGTAGATGGACCCTATGAAGGGATCCCCTCAATTTTTCAATTTAAAGGAATCATTGTCTGCATATTATACACCCGTTCGTCATATATAGAGTAAAAAAACCTATTTTGGGAAGTTTTTCCGTTTGGATTTTTCGGATGAAATTTTATAATGCTTTATCATTCTGAAATATTTTTGTCCTTATGGGACTGCAGATGTTGAACTCGGAATTATTTGAATTTTAAAACTTTTTACACGCATCTTAAATTTTTCCGATTCTACGTTCTGCTATAATCTCAACTGTTTTTCTTGCGTTTATTGAGGTTGCGTTTTATGAATGCGAATATTCAAATTATTGTAGCAAACGCTGAAGGGCATTGTCCAACACTGATCTTGTTTGAATAATTTTCAAGTTGTTAAAAAATGTCAAGCTTGTAGAAAATAGTATATTCGCGGCGGTTGTACAGTTACAATGTTCGTGGGACGTGTGAGCACTCAATTTTATGTTATAAAAATAGCTTATTCCACGGTGCGCAAGATTCCCGTTGCATATGCAACTTTATTTTACTGCCATAGGAAACAATCATAAGAAATTAATTCACTTCATCCGTTTTAATTTTCTGTGAAAGTATCCTTTTCTACTACTTTTGTTTGAAAAAGATACAGTTGCTTTTGTCATTGAAGTGTGTGCGAGAGTGATGAGATCATTGCTGAAACACTAAAACCTAGCATGGTTGAGTAGAACGTATTTTATGGATTTTTTTCAGCTACCGTTTGAAACGAGGAATATGAATTTATTCTTATGTTCTTTTTCATCCTATATTTATACTAGATTATTGTTTACGGAAACAACATGCGTGCAAAACAGCAGTACAATTGGTTTGTTAAAGTTGTAACTCCTACATTCACAAAAAGCTCTGCGTAAAACACAGAATAGGTGCTATAAACCGTTAAAATATCCGCAGCACATCATACAACTGCATTATCACTTTTTGTCACTGCTAGTTGGCTGTTTATCTTTGTGAAGTGCATTTTCCAATTGCACTCTCAGGAATGCCCTCACATCAGGAATAGTAAGGAGGGGAAACTGCGAATTCGAAAGAAGTGCGGGTGCTTCTGAATGGCTTGTAGAAAGCCACATTTTTCCATAGCGTATGAAGGTAATCGTTCTTACAAGTTGGCCGAGTGTTTATTGTGCAATTTGGTGACATTTTGTCATGAATCGCATGCACCCGAAGCATTCGTTCTCTCTCCTCTGCGAATATTGTGATTATAGTCGCCAAAATGTAGGTTAGTTGCAGTAAGTTCACCCATTCAAAAATGTTTCTTTCATGGTATAGACGCAGTTTGCAAGCAATGTCTATAAGCTCTTGAAATGCAACGCGAAGCTTTAGAATGACTGGGAAGGCGAATTGTATGGGAGATAAAGTTGCTAACCTTCAGGAATTTCCTATACAAAGGTTACAAAGTGGTAACTAAGCAATGTTAATTTAGAAGGGAAATCTTGCAATTTACAAGCGCACTTGAGATCGTCTTTCATTTCCTTACCTGGCATGTCTCTAAAATGATTCGCGTTTTTGTTACGCGCACACATCGCTCTCTCTTCTGTACAAACTTATGGTGCTACAAAAAAAAATAGTACTTATATACCTTTAAAATAGCTACTGCTGCTAATAGATTACGAAATTGTATGTACGATGATCGTACTAGAGAAAGTGATGACCATGACAAACGCACCGAGTGAATGGTATCTGTTAAATACGATGGAATGCAGGGCATGAGCGGGAACTGGAATAGAATACCACATTGCAGCATTAATATAATGGCATTACGAAAGATGTTGGCTTTAGTATTATGTGACTGACTAACGACTAAGCATAATCTTTCTCCTGCGCAATTTCGCAGGTAAGAAAGTTCAAAATAGGAAAGAGTAACGCCAACTTATCCTTCCTGATTCCAAAAATTGGGTTGCGCTTATGAAACAACAATATATTTGAAAAAAATAAATGTGTTCATAAAAAAACAAAAATGCGTACCGTATGATAAACTAAATGTTTTCAATAAGTCGCGACAAAACTACCTCCATTTTTAAAAAAATTCCATGAAAAATAAAACACTTTTCCCGTATACAAAACGCCAAGAAAAATGAACCATACATATTATAAAACATTAGCTGAGGTACAACGGAAACAAACGATGTCAGAAATTTTCAATTAATAACTAAGCCGAATCAAAATAAAAACCAACAATGAATAAATTAGCAAAAAAAATTTACAACTTATTTCATAACTTAAAAAAACTTGAATTTTCCTATTTCAAGTGTTTTTAAAAAAAGAACCATAAGCTTAAGATCTTAGTGCAGATGTATAACTACAATTCGGTCTATCTAATTAGGTTGTACGCTTTTAAAACAAAACAAAAAATAATTTTTGAAGGAGCTTCAAACTTAAAGAATGCGTCGATCTGACACTAAATTTTCGAGATAATAAATTTGAAAGGTAGATACAACGAACAGGCATAGTAATTCTAACAAATTTAGCAAATAAACATTTCTAAATATTTTCTGAGTACTCTTCAGATGACCTTTCTGACGAACCCAAAGCAGTTGCGACGCAGCCTTAAGCACACACAACATATATCAACATAATAATAAGGCACAAAAACAAAAAACAGTAAATACATTTGACAAAAAAAGCACAGGATGGGAGCTGAGATTAGAACTATGCACAGCAAATACGCATCAACCATGGTAAACATAGAAGAGTAAAAAAATATCTATCATCAGTAGCATTGCCAGCATACAAAAACTGAGATTAAACACAAAAATATAAATGACCCTCACACCACAAGATTCTTATAAAAAATAACATATCCACCAATTTATCTTTGGATATAAAAAAGCAAGTGGAATGTCTAAAATTTAACCCCCAAATTTAAAAGAGCCACTAGGCATGAAATAACGCGCTTCCTTTACATTTTCCATCCCCTATCTTTATAATGGTAACTTTCTCTTTTTTTTTTATATAGAAACTCACCGAAATTTCCCGGACTTTCCCTTCCAATAAATTGATACTGTCTTCTAACGTGGAGACATGACCAGGTGCAAGCACAGTTTGATTTTGTACAGCCGTTGCGATGGTAATACTTCTTGGAGAAGAACCTCGTGAATTATCAACAATGATAGAAAAAGTTCCAGCTGTTTTTGCCATGACATGAAACACCCCTTCCGAAGATACTTTCGAATATAGCACTTTGCCTATAAAAAGAGATTTCAAAAAGAAACATAAGATATGCAATACTCCATCTTAAAATTTTTCCGCCAGCCATGCGTAAAATAGATTGTCAAATCAAGAAAAAAAATCTTGCGTGTATTTGCTCTGCTAAACTTCCATTGAATGAAGCAAATTCAATGCTACAGTAAAAGCATATCACACTTCATAGACCTACTGAACATGTTTATCATGAAAATCCAGGTTGCAACTAGCTTACAAGCAAAAATGCTATACTTAGAATAGTCTAAATTTTTCATGCATCGAATTACAACTGTTCACCATCGCCAATTTTCAGTGTCTTACGTCGCAATGGAGTATCCCTTAATTTTGAAAGCATTACGAAAATAAAGGATTATCGCAATATAAAACTATGAAGAAAATTTTTTTTTAAATTCCAATTTATCCCATATAAACTGTGAACTATTATATAAGAATACTTTGATAAATAAGCAAAAATGCAGTAAAAAAAGTTTGAGTGCTGATATTGACTACCGTTTGGATCTACGACTGAAAATCCAACAGATGCAGTCGACTCATCAATCGCGCTAATGTAGCCACCCTTAAACGATATCGGTGTTTTCGTAATAACTTCAAAGAATTCTTCAGTCGATCTTGCTGGAAGTATATAAGTGAAGATATTTTGTGGGTCAAAATTTTCCAAATAGGTTGACAACCCAGGCACAAATGCGTCGTCGTAACCACGCATTTCTCGCGCTAGTTCTTCACGTGCCATGATATCCTCATACTAACAAACAACGATCAATAGAAATCATGAGAGAAACAAGTTCAAGCATAATGAATTGGAGAAACTTTTATGAAGCACAAATAATAAAATTGTTTAAAACAAACAACACAAGGAATAGTAATTACTTCAATAGAGATCACATCACACAAACACCATTATAACCACTTATACGACTGGGGAAGCCAGCTACATACGAAATTCTCCATTGAAATAACATAAAAGAAATGATGCATGAAAAAAAAAGAAATGCATGCAAAGGACAAGCTTGCACTCACCCCGATATCTTCGTCATCAACAGCTTGCAATTTTCTCAAAGAAACGGAGTTATTCTCCATTATAGAAGCAACTTTTTCATCATCATTTAAAGAAATTGAAGATGACATGTTTGAGTCATTCCCTGTAGCAGCATCCATTGAAATATTACTATCACTGTTAGATTTAGATAATAAATTACATAGGCTATCACAGGAATTGCCATTTCTCTTTATAACTCCAAGCCTTGCTGACACACTGGTTGAAGCTCCTTTAGAGTCTTGGCAATCACTACAAGATTTTTTTTTACCCAAACGCCCATAGCATCCTTTCCATCTTGTATTATTTCCCCCATGAAAACCTTTCTGTTTACTTGGTTTTACTCCTAAACGAACAATCTTCGTTTTTGGTTTATTTGTTAAATCCATGAAACTTCCCACTGGTACCCTATCATCTGTATCAGGGTGGCGTCGAAATGCTAAATTGGGCATTTCAGCGCTAATATCCACATCTTCAACATCCAAAGAGTCTGCAGCATTGCAAGTAAAAACTAGACACTTCCAAATGGGAGATTTCCTTACTCTCTGAAACCAGCCTGCTTGAACGACATGAACTGGAGAGAAGGGGGATGCGCACAAAAGTATTCCTACATACAGTAGGAGTAACCAGCTTGGGCGAGTGAGAAGTGTTTTCATTGCAAAAGTTCTCTGTTGTATGCAAAAGTAGCAGAAAGTGGATCTCTCAGAATCACATAGAGGAAGAAGTACAAATGTCAATCGTTAAATGAAAGGAAAAAATTAAATGAAACTAAAAGTGATAGATAGATCTTATGAACTAAAATTTGTGGGTAAGGTTTTGATCGAAGAGAAAGTTTGCATTGAACGAACGAGGGTGGACATGCACTTACGCAATGCTTGAAGAGATTGTCGCACCCATTTCACATAGCATATACTAGGGAATGTGGGGACAAATCTCGAAGCATTTTGCGGTCTTCTGTAAATAGCGTTTCTTCTGTGACAGCTGACGATTTAGAATAAATCTGCTGAGAATAATCTAGGAATCTTCTCGTAAAAATATTAATTTTATCAATCTGAAACATACTTAGAATAGCATGGCTATTATCACATTCTGATGAAAAGTAATAGCTAACTAAATATGTGTGTGTATTAACAATATGGATATAGCATGCCATAATCAATGTTAAAGTGCCCTAGCAACTCTTTTTTCCTTTCAGAAGAGTTCGTTAAAGAATGAATGAGTAGAAAAAAATATTTTTTCTAGTGCTCCTCTTCATTTCCATGGAATATTTATTCTGATTTTATACCTTTTAAAACTTTATGATTGGCTTTAGTTGCTTTCTTCATCACCTCGTTGCACTGCATTACAATCTGCTTGGCATAACTTAGATATTTGAAATCGAAAGTCACAGTTTGCTAGATAAATTGTTCACTTGTTAAGCTTTAGTTTCTTTTTTAAATGTTGTAAAAATTCCTCCTTTAATGAAAGCAAAACAAAATCATGCAAGAGCAGGCAATAAATGTAAAACAAACACTGGCCAATTACCATACGGGAAAGATGACGCAATCATGGGCATCTCGGTCTCCGCCCCACACCCCACATCTCCTCTAACATGGCCGGTAGCAAAAACAATATCGTTACTGCCAAAGGAAAGATCATGATGAACAAAGAATGTATTTCTCCTTTATTGAAGCGAAAAATTCTACATTTGTGGCTTAAAATTACGCATGAGAAGAGAATCAAATCAAGTTTTTGAATTTGAATACATTATCGAAATGATGTATTTTATTTTCTGAATTGAGCCTCTCAAGTACTCTGATTAGATTAGGAAACTTCCTTTATAGAATGATACGTAACATGCTATCAACAGGACGCAGGGTTCGAAGAAGTAGATTGTGCAATCGAATTTAGTTTCTAAGCAAATTTTTTTTCTGCGGGTGTAAATTAATTGCATTGTTTTCCTCACTTCTTTCCTTTTAAGACAACGACTGTCTAGAATTAGCATTGCACGATGAGGTTATTTTGTTTTGACAAAACATATTAAAAGAGAACATGCATTTGGAGAGAACATTGCAGTCAGTCTTACGTAACTATAGTATCAATTTCGCTCTGAAAATTCCCAAGAAAATACTTACACTTTAATGTATCGAAGTCAGCACATGTCATCTAGCTTTTTTGCTACTTCATAGGCTATAATATTGCATGAGCATTACGAAAAATGTGATATTTTTAAGCATGTTTTAGTACTATAACAAAAATTGAAATAGGAAAAATAAGTAAGTTGAAGCATTGCCTGTATGACATTAATAATAAAGGGAATACCTTGATGGAGGTGCCTGATGCTCTTGTCAACTCGATTTGCTTTAAATATACTTTTTTCTTCGAATTTAAATATTACATCAGTAAAACGTTATTAAAAAGAGCTGAATTTTGCTACTATCCAATACAGAAAAGCATTTTCATGCTAGGTTTGATTGTAAAAAACTTTTAAAATGTCTCACAACATTAACTATTAATGTAAGCAAAATTCTACCGTAATTAAGAGTTCTTAGCTTTATCTCATTCAAACTGAGATAAGGAAATGTTTCTCTCACTCGCTATAAAATGAGGACCTTTGATTTTGCTAATCGCATTTTTATTTTCGTGACTTAATCACTGAGCAACACCATCTTTGAAGCAGAAACCGTTTTTTTCATCAGATGACGCAAAATATAGTAAGCGCTCGAAAAAAGACAATAAACTGGGGGGGACTTCCTGCTAATATAGAATGATTTTTATCACGTGAGACTCGGCCACACAAAAATCATCAGAATATTTTTTTAATGGTAAGATATTAATAAAGAGCATCAAAAAGCTATTGAAACAAGAAAAAAGATGTGAATAGTTTCTGTGAATATTCTAAATTCAAGTCTATGCAAAAACGTATACAATGCTACAAGTATAAAGGCACCGATAAGATAAATCTGATTGTCTGTTCCTTGCTCTTTATATGCTATACTTATTCAAAAACTAATGGAAAGCATTTTGATATTCACGGATGATCCGAGTCTATAAAAAAGAATGGATGGAAGCTCGAGTAAAACGTGGGTCTGTGCTATAATTAATCGACACGTTTTTGCCAATTGATAACTCAATTCCAGCTGACTATATCTTGCTCTTTCCGTGAATTAGTGAACTAATTAGTTAATACAAGTTCTGTATATGTTTAACTCAGCAGTTACATATCTATAAGAAAATTTACAAATGTCTATCGCAATAGGCGAAACGAAACTAGAGCGGAAAAAAAAAACAAGTACGATTGTATAAATATAAATTAAAATATCTCCCTCAACTTTCTGCGAAAAGGATTTTAAAAGAAAACATAGTCTGTCTATAACGTTT